>JAJPUD010005469.1:135796-157965 GCA_023553655.1 Myrmecobius fasciatus
TTTTTTTAAAGGTGTGAGGTCTGTTTAGGGCAAAGGTGGGACAGCTGCTTTAATTTGCCCTGGGGCAGTTCTGCTGATTGAGCTATTTCAGGAACTGGGCACTTCTGCTGATTGAATTATGTCAGGGGCTGGGCAGCTCCGCTGATTGAATTATTTCTGGTGCTTATCAGTCCTGTTGTTTGATTGATTGCTTTAAGGTGCTGTGTAATGGCAGCTAGGTGCGATGCTCATCAGGGGTTCAATAGTTCACAATCTATCCCCCTCAAAAGGCAGACCCTCCAAACCACCTGCCCACAATCAGGACAAATTGTTCCAAGAGGCCCGAAGAAGACTCTCAGGTGTGTGAAAAGCACAACGCTCCCACTCCTGTTCCAATTCCTGTTCCAGCTTCCTGCTTCAGCTCCCTGCCCTGGTCTCCCTGCGCTGCAGTCTGGGTTCAGTAGGCCACCTCCTGCCCCATTAAAACAGACCTGTTTTGAGGTTCTTCCAGAGTATCTTCTTCTAGAATCGTGTTGTTCTCCAGATATTGTGGATTTTTTTGCTTCAGAATCAGTCTAGAGGCTTCATATGTTGTTGGTTTGAGGGGAGGTTAGAGGAGGTTACAGAGACTCCTGTCTGATCTCCGCCACCATGGCTCCACCCCCGGAAGCTAGAAAAATAATGTAAAGAGCTTTTAAGAGACAGGGGAGAAAAGAAGGAGATCATGGTAAATGGCCTCTATTTTCTCAGAAGCATACTTATTTATTATCAATTCATTAGATAAGTACATATAATTATGTAAGTAGTAATAAGTTTGTTAAAGCATTTAGTTTTTCAGTTGAGAGGATGAGGAGTGGAATAGAGAATCAATAAAAGATGAATAAAATGTTTGCCTTTCTAAAGTGAAGAACTAGTCAGGATTAATGAACATAAATTTCTAGTGTACTCAAGTCAGTTTGTGCCTTTCTTCAATTAGATTCAATGGCAGATGAGTAGCAATAGAGGAGGAGAGTGTTGAGAGTAATCTGAGATTGAATTTTAACAAGGAATGAATAGTAATGGGATAAGGTTGATAAGGGATTTGAGAGTAGAATATCATGTGAAAGTTAACTATAGTTTATAGTAATGAGAAGAGAAAAATTGAGTCAGCATGGGTCAACAACCTGAAAAAGTTTGAAAGGGTAAAGAGATTTGAATTAATAAAGAAGAATAGATTTAGGGATGCCAAGATGTAGGGATTATAGGTTATGATCATTTAGAGGAATGTTAATTATAAGAGGGTTTTAATCATGAAAATAGAATACCTGTAGGTAATGGTAAAATCTAGGATTTAAGGATCACCATGAGGCAATGAATCTGGGTGACTAATGATGATAGTGTCCACAACAGAATTGAGCAAATTAATAAACTGGATTGGGGCAGGGGAAAGTAATGAATTTGGTTTTAGACATATTGAATTTGAGATATGTAGGGAGTACCTTGTCACTGCAGTCACATGCAGTTGGTGAATCAGAATTGAGGATCAGGAAAGAGATGAGATATTTGCAGTCAGCAGAGAAGGAGCTAGTAGTTAGGGGGAGATTGAAGATTAGAATAGATCATTGAGAGGACAATCTGGTAGAGTAGAGGGGATGGGATCAGGAAAACAAGGGCTGTTGACCTTAGCAAGAAGTTGGCCTTATTAAGAGAAGATAGTGAAAGGATAATGTCAAGGGCTTTTGAGAGTTGGGGATGGATGGGAAGGAGAGAGAGATATCATGACAAATGACCTCTATTTTCTCAGTATGTTTATTTTATTATTATCAACTAATTAGAAAATTATCTGTAATTATCTAAGTACATTTCAATGTTGTCTACACAAAGATAATAGAGGAACTGATGAGATCGCTAAGTGATAATGTAAGTAGAGAAGAAGAGTGGGCCCAGAACTGAATCTAGGAATTGGGAAGACATAATGATATCTATAATATAGGAGAATGATGAGCTAAAGTATTTTCCCCATAGAAATTTTGCTTCAAAAGAGAGGAAAGGTATAGAACACTCATTTGAAAGCAAGATAAGGTCATTGGTTTGCTTTTTTTTTCAAGGTTGAGGAAGATAAATGTTTTTTGGTGACAGAAATGAGTTCATGGATAAGAAGGGTTTGAATGATAACATGTTCAGTGAGGCATACTCTCAAAAGAGAAGGGACAGGGTGGTATCAGATATTTTGGAAGAGAGATCATTTTCCAAGACCTTATTGTTAGTATTTTATAAAATTAAAAAAAAATTTTAAACACTACAAAAATAACTCTCCATACCTATGAAAGGAAGAGATGTATTTTGTCATATGCTTCTTTTTTTAGATCCTTGGTTTTAGTCTTGCTAATCCATCCTTTCATTTTCTCCAGTCTACAATATTGTGCTCCCTCATTTCCTATTATATAAATCCTAACAGTCTTGCAAGAGCCAGTTCAAGACTTCATGAAGGATTTCTAAACTACCCAAGATCACATTGATATCTACCTTTTCCGAAATTTCCATTGCTATTTATATGTAGTCTGTTCCTCAAAATTTCTTATTTGATTGATTTATATTATCTATACTTTTTTTTTTTTTTTTTTTTTTTACACTTAGATTTTCAGCTTTTGGAAGAGAGAAGTTATATTTTGTGTTCCCAGTACTGGACACCTAATAATTGTTCAATAAATACTTGATTTTTTTTTCTTAATGAAGGTAGATGAAAGAGAAAGAATTCTCTTTCCTTTTTGTTGGGGCCACTTGTTTTGTAACATTTATTTCTTTTGTCATGCTACAAACAATTCATTAATTGGTTCTTTTAACAAGTATTTACAAATTAATTATATGTTTCATGTCCAGAGTAAAAAAAAGGGCTCTCAATTATCAATGGATTAGAAATCTTTGATATGGTAAGAAGTACTGGCTTAATTATCTGTAATTATCTAAGTACATTTCAATGTTGTCTTCACAAAGATAATAGAGGAACTGACGAGATTACTGTGTGAGAGTATGTAGAGAAAAAGAGTGGGCCCAGAACTGAACCTTGGAAGTGGGAAAACATAATGATATCATATAGGAGAATGAGGAGACTAAATGCAACACTGGGAAAATCACAATTTCTGGAAGTCTGATTTCTTTACTTTTAAAATAAACTTTGAAATATTAGCCTCCCTCCTTCAGAAGACTGTAGCTTTAAAAAAAAAAGTGCTTTTGGAAACCTAGAAATATAGAATAGAAACATAGAAACGTGCATTGTTGCTATTATTTTAGAGGCATTAAAAGTAATACTGTTAACAGTTGAAGAAAGAGACTATATTCAGAGAGAAGTAAAATAAAGGAGACGTGAAAACCCAGAATGGGAGAATGAATACCTGAAGTGGTAGAACATCACCTCTTGAGACTGATGAGACTGGAATGGAGGACTTTTCTACACAGTAAGTTCACAAAGTTCTATGAAAGTTCTTAAAGCCTGGGTAGTTCAGGGGAATTTATATTGAAGGCATTCCATAGAGCTACTAAGTAAAAATTTAAGTATGTAAGAAGAACAATTATAACAGTACTGAAAGACCTACTTTGCTTTGGGTCCTTAAATATTAGGTCTACTTCGGATTCCTTAGATAAAGAAAACCTTGCTTTTTCAGTGATTAAAAGATCTAAGAGTAATAGTACTGCTTTTGCATTAAAGCTTGAAAAAAAAGGTAGAAACCGAAAGAAAACTGTAAACTGTGAAAGCCTGGTGTATATGTTAACCTGTGCCAAACTAAACAGATGAAAAAATCATCAATATAGCTATAATTTAACTATTGTGATTGTGTGAAGATTCTCTTGCATTATAATAACTTTATGCACAGTCATAGCACACTATATTGTTCTGAAAAGTACAAGCTATAAGATTATCAAGAAATTGATAAAAAAAAAAAAAGGGGAAGAACTATGATCCCTGGACACAACTTTATTTGCTATGTGATTGTCATAGAAAATTACATATATGGTAGAAGAGTTAGCTCAGAATCCTTATGTTTTGTGTTTAATTTCACCACAGTACTGGTTTAACATATTAACTTTCTAAGAACTTAAAGGAAAGCAAGACGCTAGTTGGGAAAACACATTTTAAAAAGTACACATGCAAGGCAATTAGTGCTGAAGTAAATAATGCAAATTGTTAGTATGGGGGTTCTGGGAATAGAGTTCAGAATAGGGAGCAAAGATTAGGAAAAGTTCTTTGGGGAGAGGTTTGGAGGAGTTTGGACTTGAGAAGGAAAGAATGGTTAAGATTTATTTAAGCATGTTGAAGGCAAAGTGAATAATTTGAACAAAGGATTGGAATGAAGAAAAAGCATGGTATAATATAAGGACAATGAAGAGATTAATTAGCCTAAAGTGGATGGTCTGTACTACAGAAAGTAGTGAAAAATAAGTCTGAATAGTTATGATCGTGGAAGAATTGATTTTTTTATCTCATAGGCAATGGAGTTGTTGTAAAATCTCTTCTATAATGTAATCTGAAGAAAATAGCATTTTAGGAAGATTCATTTGTAGAATAGCATGTAGAATTTACCAACTGGTAGCAGTTTGGCCATGTAGAAGTCTATGACAGCAATCTAGGGATAAAAGCCTGATCTAAGATACTAAATTTGTATTTTTAATTTTAAGATTTAAGGTATTAAATTTTTACTTTCTTGAAAGCAGACTCTCAAGACTACTTTTCTCATTTTTAGTTACCTCCATTAGCTAAATCTTCTGGTCATCTGTCGTCTTTAAATCTTAGATAACTTATCATTCTTCATGAACACTGGATTGGCCATTCACCAGTTCAACCTGGGATTTCAAGAACTAATAGTCCCATCCTCAGTTGATCTGACTATGGGATTTATTGATTATACTCAAATTTTTATACAGTTCTGGATAAAAGCCATTAAGGGATACATAGGCACTGACTGACTGCCTTATTATCACCTGACTTCAATATTTGATTTAAGAGATGCAATCTCAAATAGTACAGTTAGTACAATAATGCCAAGCAACTACTCTTTTCCAGAGATTGTCTCATTCTGAGTGAACTAGGAATGTTAAAGGTAGTAATATTTTATATTAAAAAAGAAAAAGAGATCTTGGGCCTTTTACAACTGCATTTGTCTAGAGTAAGACTATACATAGCCTTCTTTGAATATGCTAGTCATGAATAGTCCAGTTAAGGAAAAAGAAAAGTTGATAGAATTCCTTTGGCTGGATTAATGAATTCAATCAGTTATTTTAATTGTTTCTGTCTACAGAACATGTTCCCACTCCACCTCCTACATAAAGGCTTCTAAATCAAACAGACTACATCAAGTTTCCCTATTATACCTTTTCTCTACTGTTTACTAAACCTCAGTTCCCCTTTCACTCCTCTCCCAGATTATCAGATTATATCTGAGAATTGTCAAAGACATATCTTTGGTGTAGCCAGAACTATCAATTTTATTACCTCACTATTACTAGAATAGTTCCCTTTCATCCACACAGGAAAGTGGAACATTTGTATTTTCAATTTCTTTCAGATTGGAAGACATGGACTGAGATGAAGCATTCAACTTCAAAGAAATTTATTTCCAAAGACTCATCATTCCAAGGCATAGGAACGGAAAGAATAAAAATGGATGAATCGAAATTCTGAGTTGGAAGAAACTTTGGAATTTGAGGATAATATAGAGAGACTACAGGGAAAATCTAACAAACTATTGCATCAGGTGATGATGCAAAGAAAAACTCTGACTTGGGAGAAAGGTCCTGAATATAATGAATTTGGAGAAAGCTTCAATCTGAGCTCAAATCTAATAACACAGAAAAGAATTTTTACAGGAGAGAAAGCTGATAAATATGATACACATGAAAAAAACTTCAAAAATAATTTGGATACATTTAAACAACAAGGAATTAACACAGATAAGAAATCTTGTAAATGTAAAGAATGTGGGAAAGCCTTCAATTATTATTCAGACCTTATTTGACACCAGCAAACTCACAATGGAGAGAAATCATACACATGAATGTGGAAAGGCATTCAGTGATCTCTCACCCTTTATTCGACATCAGAGAATACATACTGGAGAAAAACCTTATGAATGTAATGAGTCTAGAAAGGCTTTCAGTGACCACTCAACCTTTATTCAACACCGGAGAATTCACAGTGGAGAAAAGCCTTATGAATGTGATGACTGTGGGAAAGCATTTAACCAAAAAAAGCATCTTATTCAGCATCAGAGGATTCATACTGGAGAAAAACCGTATGAATGTAGTGAATGTGAGAAAGCATTCAGCCAGAAGACCCAACTTATTCAACATCAGAAAACTCATACTGGAGAGAAACCCTACAAATGTAATGAATGTGGAAAATTCTTCAGTCGGAGTACACACCTTACTGAACATCAGAAAACACACACTGGAGAGAAACCTTATAAGTGCAATGAGTGTGGGAAAGCTTTTACTTATCGCTCAACCTTTATTCGGCATCATATTATTCATACTGGTGAGAAACCCTATGTATGTAATGAATGTGGGAAAGCCTTTAGTCAAAACTCAATCCTTACTGAGCATCATAAAACTCATACTGGAGAGAAACCCTATAAATGTAATGATTGTGGGAAAGCTTTCAGTTCCTGCTCATATCTTAACCAACATCAGAAAACACATACTGGAGAGAAGCCTTATAAATGTAATGAATGTGGAAAAGCCTTTAGTTACTGCTCATCTCTTACTCAACATCAGAGAGTTCATACTGGAGAGAAACCCTATGAATGTAATGAGTGTGGGAAAGCCTTCAGTTGTTGGTCCAACTTTAACCAACATCAGAAAATTCATACTGGAGAAAAACCCTACAAATGTCATGAATGTGGAACAGCTTTCAGTCAGAGCACACGCCTTACTCAGCATCAGAAAATTCATACTGGAGAAAAACCCTATGAATGCAATGAGTGTGGAAAATCTTTTAGTCTAAGTACTCGCCTTGTTGAACATCAGAAAACTCATACTGGAGAGAAACCTTATAAATGTAGTAATTGTGAGAAAGCTTTCAGTCGGAATACCCACCTTACTGAACATCAGAAAACTCATACTGGAGAGAAACCCTATAGATGTAATGAATGTGGGAAAGCTTTTACCTGTAGTTCATCCCTAATCAGACATCAAAGATTGCATGTTTGAAAGTGACCGTATAAACATAATGAATATGGATGAAAAATAAAGTCAAATATCACTTTCTTAAATATTTTGGTCAAGCAACTTAATAGAAAAGTAAGCTGATTAAGAGCAGACTCTACTTGCATCTAAGTTTCCTTGTAAAGCACCTATTGCTATAGTCTATGTAGATAAACCCTTAAAAATATTTGTTGATTCAATGTTTGATTAAAATAACTTTATGTAGTAACTAAAGTTAGAAGGGTCACTTAAAAGCTTTAGAAAAATCAGTCTTCAGTCAAACAAGAATCAGGGTAAGGACTAAAGATGAGATGACCAAAAAGAAATCATGGTTTAAGGCACCATTGTCTCCTAGCAATTTTTCCTCCAAAGTTGTGCCACTTGATCAGCTGACCCCCAAAAAGTGGCAGCTACTATCTTCAATTCTTTAGAGCCTGGGGGAAAAGGATCAGAGAGACCTGAAATGTATATATGAGCCCTAAAGTATTTCATTGTTTTTCTATTGTGATAATCATTATTTTAAATGAATTTTAGTCAAAAAGATAGTATTCACTTTGGAGCCAAAATCTAAAATGTTTTGAAGCCATTGGATTAAGTTGGTGAATGTGAAAAATCTTGTGCAAAAATGCTCCTACTTTACTCCACTAGAAAGATATTAATAATAATTGGAACAGAGTGGCTCAATGCCAGGACCAGGAATTCACAGTTTTTGTCTAATGCACTGGAACTTTTTTTTTTCTTTTCTGGAAATAATTCTCTCTGCCTCCATTGATATATTATGGGGATTTAGTCCACATAACTCTGAGGAAGCCAGACATAGGGAACAAATGATAATCAGAAAAAGGTGGGGGGAGCTTAATTTTAAGGACAGTTTTGCTTTATTTGGTACTTAGTTCTACAAATATGTTTCGTCATTGTTTAAGTAAATAATTCTACAGATTTTATATTATGTGGGCCATAAAAACTCCAACACAGAAGGGGAAACAGGCCTTGAAAGAGAGGGATAGATTTGGTCCCAGGATTAAGCTAGAAATGAATCCAAGTATCCTCTGAAATTCACATGGCACAAAATGATAAAATTCCTAAAACCCTAGATGTAGTCAAGGAAGCTACAACTTGAAAGGAATGAAGAAATACCTGTCCTGCTGCTTCCTTGGTTCTCTCTATAGGAATGAACTGAGACTTTAGTCTTGAAAATAATTATAATCAGCATAGCAAGCTGTTCCAAGCTGCAGTCTTAATTCTTTATCACCACCACCTTCTCCCAATTTATACAGCTTTCTCAGCCATCAGAAACCTAGGGCTCTAGGTTTCTTGCAATGTAGAACTTTGACTTATAGGTTCTCCTCATTACTTATATAATTTCCAAATCCTGGCTTCTAATTAATTGTCATCCATCCTCAGAGACTCCTTAGTGGATGAATGCAGGTCCCTTCAAATAAGTTACTATTTTCTGGATTCTACCTATTCTTCCATGGTAGGGCAACTGGGTTGACTAACGCAAATCACTTATCTGCTTTCCAAATGGAAATGATACTTCAAGTTCCACCAGAAGTCAAGAGGGTGAACCATGAAGAAAGTATGCTTTTCCTTGGTCATCTTCTGTCTTCCTCTAATTTTAAGAGGAAATTCCTAAAAAAAAAAAAAAGACAAAAAAATTACTTATAATTTGCTAGAAACATCTATCCAACATTTATCCTTTGCCCATGTTTCCCTTCTCCCTCCTCTTTCTTCCTTGTATTATTCAGTATGCATCCTAACCTCCAATCTCCCCCTACTTTTCATCCTCACATTCTATCTATTCTGACTTCTTTCCTCTCTCCACCTTAAATTTTTCTCCTACAAATTTCTCTCCTAAAAGCTATGTGTAAGGGGGAAGTGAGAGAGAAATTAGATAGAAGTAAAAGAAATTAGAAGATATTCTGATATATCCAATTCTATACAACAGTGTTAGGGGTTCAAGCTGTGTACCTTGCAACAGCCTCTGTATAAAATTAAAAGGACAAAATGAAACAACAGTAAGGTAAGCTGTTCTGTACTTAATATGACTGTAGACCATGTAAATAGAGAATATAAGTAACAGAATTCCTCCATAATAAATCAGTATTATAAATGACTAATGGTTAAGTTTTCTCATTTAAGTATAGAGACCCAGAAGTTCTTCAGTATAATAAATTATTGACAGCTTTTATAGATATGCAAAGGAAGCAATGGAAAGAACCAAAAATAGACCCATCATTTCAATTAATATCTATTTCTTAGACTTTACCCAAGATATTGAGCTTTGAGGAATTCCTTGCAGTTGGAGATTAAGGGATATACAGAAGTTCAGGCAGAAACAAATATAACTCTTCCTAATTTATAGTGATAGAATGTTTATTTATATGGATGTGTGTGCACATGAACAGACATTCATAGGATAAACAGCCTTTGTCCTTTAGATGAGCATAACAAAATGGTAGAATTCAATAAAGATGAATTTGTGTTGCTGTTAGAATTAAATTACATAGTGTTTCTCATATCCCTGGACAAGAAGTATTACATAAACTATGGCCATAGAGAAGTCACTGAATTTTTTTTTTTTTTTTTTTTGCTTAGGCAATTGGGATTAAGTGATTTGCCCAGGGTCACACAGCTAGGGGATGTTATGTGTCTGAAATCAGATTAGATTTGAACTCAGGTCTTCCTGACTTCAGGGCTGGTGCTCTATCCACTGCGCCACCTAGCTGCCCTACTGAATTTTTTTTGAGCCTTAATTTCCTCATCTATAAAAATGGGCATCATAATAATATCTTGTAATACCTTCTTCATTAGGTTGTTATAAAAGTCCCAGTGCTAGAATCAATGTGAAATGCTTTGCAAACTTTTTTTTTTTTTTTCTTTTTACGAGGCAGTTGAGGTTAAGTAATTTGCCCAGGGTCACACAGCTAGGAAGTATTAAGTGTCTGAGACCAGATTTGAACTCAGGTCCTCCAGAATTCAGGGCTAGTGCTCTATCCACTTCGCCACCTAGTTGCCCCTGCTTTGCAAACTTTTAAGTATTACATAAATGTTAGATGTTCTAAATCCTGAATCTCAGGGTTCTTCCTAACATTTTAGTACAATTTGAGCTACTAGAAATGAAATGACCTTTGGATTATAGACTGTAATATACTAAAGGCCCAGCATCCTTAAACCTATGTGTAGCTAGACAACTAAAATCACATCTTCAATTCAATAAAGAATTAAATTAGTTCTATCTCCATGAAAACAATTTGCTTTTTTTAGTAGATATGATTTAATAGAGACCAGCCATCCTACCACTTAACACAGAATGAATTTGTGAAATCTCTAGTCTCCAATTATGTGAAAAAAGGTGTTAGGGGGAAATTCGTAATTCTAAGTAAAATTCCCATTCCCATCCCCATTCTTAAAGTCTTACATTGTGCCAAAGATACAAAGAGATATAATGTATGATCAGTACCTACAGTTTAGTTGGGAGGGAGGACCTAGACATTCAAAAGGTGAACAGTAACTTCCATTCATTAGAAGTCAGTAAAGCTACAAGAATTGGAATTTAAAACATCTGGAGAGTATTCAGATCCATCTCTGTAAGACCTAAAATTATACAATTGGTAGTCAAATTAAGACCAGAATCCATGACAATGGATCCCGAGTCCATTGATCCCACAACTACATCAATACAATAAAAAATAAAAATTAAAAAAAATAATTACTGTGAACTTTGTTCACAGTTTATTGGAAAAAGCTTTGAGATTATGTGGAACCTCTGGAATTAGACTTAGAAAATAATGACTAGGTTGAGGTTTATCAAAAAGGCGGATATTTCCTGTGACAGTAGTCACATATGCTTTTTACCTGATAGAGCAACACAACACTAGATAATGTTTTGTTGGACTAGTTCCTTGCTGCTAAAGATCATGGTAGTACAGTTCAAAATAGGCAAGTTTCCAAGAGGTTTCTGTGATAGAACCAAAATTGGTTCATATCACTAGGGGAACAGACAGTAAAAGGAAGATTTTCTTTACTATATTACTTTATGTTTGTATTCTTCTAATGTGAATACTTTATCTAAAGACTACTGAACTTGAAATTAGAAGTTCTGAATTATAGTCCTATTTCTGTCATTAATTATGCAAGCCACTTAAACTACCTGAGTCTCATAAAAACCTCACCTATAAGAAGAGGAATCTGAACTGGATGATCTCCTAAGTGTGTGTTGTCCCCTATACTACTGAATTCCCAGTGCACTTGAGGAGTCCTTAAACTAGATAGTGTAATAAAGAGAAGCATGGCAATGAAAGTGAGAGATGTGGAATGCAAGGGTTTGTTGTTTTGTTTTGGTTTGGGGTGGTAGCTCAATACTGGAAGAAGTTACTCAATTATCAAATGATACATTCTTAATTGCCATAGCAAACCTAAGAATATGCAGCCAAATGTCTTAATAAATGAAATGTTCATTGGGGAAATAATAATAAAGTACCAGGAAATTCTAAAAACTAGGAATGAAATTCAAAGGAGCTTTACTGTGATTTCCCAGTAACCCTTACAGGTCCCCAAAGGGTATTGTGGAAGAGCAAGAAAATTATTAAGCTAAATACTCAAAAGAAAACAAACCAGGATCCCCCAGCTTAAAAGTCTTATGTCTTTAGCCTTTTCCTCTACAGTAGTATGATACTGATTAAACAGTGAGAATGAAGTTTACACAATCTTCAGTTATTTTCTTTCTTTTACTTTTCTTCATCCGACCTGACACAGAAGTCCTTACTTGACCCCTGAGGAATGTTGAAGCACCTATGTAGTTTCCACCTTATAGTTAAACCAGATCTGGAGAGGGAACACTCTTATGCTATTTCACAAAATTTCACAACTTCAGAATCAGAAGTTACCTTGAACGCCACCCAGTTTAACCCAAACTTAAAATGAATCCTTTCTATCTACCTTATAAAGTCATCCAATCCTTGATTGAAGGACTTGCAGGGAAGAGTAACCCATTACCTTGGAAAGCATGAGCTTTACGAGTACTTATCTCAACCTATTCTTTTCAACTAATTTTTGTTAACAACAATAATAGTAATAAGTAATAACTTCTGTTGGGGCATTTGCCCTTTCCTTCCTAACAGGACCACTCTAAAGTTTATACCTACAAATAGAGACTGGATTCAGTTTTGGAAAAATTAGCCTCTAAGTGAGGACTCAGTTTCTTTTTCTTGTAGTCCTGGCTCTTTATACTTTACCCCAAAGGCCTAGGGAGAAAACTTAAGTTTGACCCATGTTCTAGGATCTCTCCAAAAGTAGGTACACAGAAAAGGGACATATTGACAAGATTTAAACAAGCAAAAACATAACAGCAAATGCATCTCCTCGGAGATCAATACTTATACCATAAAAAATAAAGCATTTTATGTGATCATTAAATTGGCATTTTACCTTCACTTCAGTTCTGTCCTATTCCAATAAATCCATGTAGTTCCTTGTCTTTTGATAAGCCAGATGAGGGATTGGGCGCTTTCTCCTGGCAGTTTTCATCTTCCAAAAACTTTCTGAGAGCAGCTCCCAAAATGCAACTAACATAATACTCAGGATCCAAGAGTTGCCAACCTCTGATATTCACAAGATTGCCTTCAAAACTGGAAATGTCCATCTCAGGATTGCCACCTTAAATACTGAAAACAAAGTCATCTATATTCAGAAAAGAAATAAAGTAAAAGAGGCAGTCAGGGCTTTTGATCAGAAGAGGCAATCCAGTCTCAGGATAGTCTAAACCAACAAACTTTTGGCTTTTATTAACTCACAACTACCAGATAGGCTAGGGTGGGAGAAACATAGTTTCCTGCTCCCTTTAGTGAAAGCTTTGAAAACCGCACAGCATCATTGTATTAGAGATATGTAGAGAGTAAGTGTTGCACTTGTTGTGAAAGTTGTAAGAGTAACACTTTGGGGGCAGCTAGGTGGCTCAGTGGTTAGAGCACCAGCCCTGAAGTCAGGAGGACCTGCGTTCAAATCTGGTCTCAGACACTTCCTAGCTGTGTGACCCTGGGCAAGTCACTTAACCCCAATTGCCTAAGCAAAAAAAAAAAAAAAAAAAAAAAAAAGAGTAACACTTTTTGAGAGTTTGGGTGCTATCCTCTTTAATGCATCTATTTCCCCTGCCATTCTCTACTCTTTATGGAGTGGGGAACTAAAGAGCTCGCCAGGATTTGCTTCATTATCCAAAAGAAGTCCCGCACACTGATGCATTGTTGGTCGAACTGTGAATGGATCCAGCCATTCTGGAGAGCAATTTGGAGCTATGCTCAAAAAGTTATCAAACTGTGCATACCCTTTGACCCAGCAGTGTTTCTATTGGGCTTATATCCCAAAGAAATCATAAAAGAAGGAAAGGGCCCCACATGTGCAAGAATGTTTATGGCAGCCCTTTTTGTAGTGGCTAGAAACTGGAAACTGAATGGATGCCCATCAATTGGAGAGTGGCTAAATAAATTATGGTATATGAATGTTATGGAATATTATTGTTCTGTGAGAAACAACCAGCAGGATGATTTCAGAGAGGCCTGGAGAGACTTGCATGAACTGATGCTGAGTGAAGTGAGAAGAACCAGATCATTATTCATGGCAACAACAATACTATGTGATGATCAATTCTGATGGACATGACTTTCTTCAACAATGAAATGCTTCAAACCAGTTCCAATTGTTCAGTGAAGAAAGCCATATACATCCAGAGAGAGGGATGTGAAATGTGGACCACAACATATCATTTTCATGCTCTCTATTGATGTTTGCTTGCATTGTATTTCCTTTATCTGATTATTCTTTCTTGTAGATATGATTTATCCTGCACAAAAATGATGTGTGGAAATAAGTATACATATATTCGATTTGTCGAGTATTTTAACATAATTAACATGTAGTGGATATCCTGTCATCAAGGGGAGGGGTGGGGAGTAGGGGGGAAAAATTTGTAACAGAAAGCTTTGTAAGGGTTAATGTTGAAGAATTACCCATACATATGTTTTGCAAATGAAAAGTATTAATTTAAAAAAAAAAAGTCCCTCAGAAGTAAACACATTTCCTCAGAAGCAAACAGGGCAACTCCATTAAGTACACTCTAAATAGACAATGTGATACTATTGTTCTCTATCTTTTCACCCCCCAAATCCCACACTAATCTCACACTCTCACCGTTCACAAAAGAAATACTAATTCCTATCCTTTTTCTTACCTATTTTTCTTGGGTATTTTGAGAAGTACCTCAAGGTCTTGTCTCTCTTGTTCATTAAATAATTTATAAATAAAGTGGAACATCCAATATATAGTTATCTCCTACCTTGACTCATGTAAACAAAGTCATCACCTAGCTCCTGTAATTCTCAAAGTGTGATTCTTCAATCTTTGAAGCCTTTTTAGGAAATTCTCAAGCTCAAAACTTTATAATAATAATTTAAAAAATGTTATTTGCCTATTAAAATATCCTTATCTTGGTGGAGCCAAGATGGCAAACTGCAGACAGCATTCTCTGTGAGCTCCTGAGACCTTCCTTCAGACCCAGACAAATTGAGCCTCCGAACTGGTTTTGGAGTGAGGGCTCCACCAAACACTTAGACTACAATGCACTTCTATCAACAATCTACTTTGAAAAAACTCCGGAGAAAGTTAGCCTTATGGGATTGGCTGCGATCAGATGCCAGGGCGCATGCAGCCATGGCGGAAGTCGGACAGAGGCAGTTTTTAGGCACCCAGGAAGCCCCTGGGAGACACCTGGGCCACTTTGCTCTGCTTGAGGGCAGGTGCTTTGGCAGATCTGCCTTTGGTAAAGGGTGGATTGAGAGCAGCTGAAAACATGGTCCTAGTGTGGATTTAGCTGCTCAGCCTCAGACTGGAAGTCAACTCAGCAAACTGCCCCAGGGCAAATTGAAACAGCTGCAGAATCCCCTGCTGGTGACTGATACCTCAGCTCAGAAGCATGAGTAAGAAGCAGAAGAGAGCTCTCACCATAGACAGCTTTTACGGAGAAAAAATAGAGTAGTCCCCAGATCCTGAGATTCTGAAAACAATCCCAGATGAAGTCACAAAGGTGGACTTAAGCTGGTCTCCCTTTCAGAAGGCTAATATAATTGAGGGAAAGTAGGGAGAGTGATGAGTATTGTGTAAACCTTACTGCCATTAGATTGGACTCTGAGAGAGTATAGCAGACACATTTGGCTTCAAAGAAAGGCCTGACCCTCCTTGTGGGAAGGTGGGAGGGAAAGGAGGAAAGGAAAGGGATAGACTAACAGAAGGATTAGTGGAAAGGTATAAAGGGAAGGGAGGGATTCCAAAGCGGGGAGAACTGTTGGTGTGAGGAGGTCGTCAAAAATAAAGTACTGGGGAGGGGGAAGGGAGAGAGGGGAAAGGGAAGAGAAAGTCATAAATCTGGGTAAATAAGATGGCAGGGAATACAGATATAGTTATTTTAACTGTGAATGTGAATGGGATGGACTCTCCCATAAAACTGAAGTGGGTAGCAGAAGGGATTAAAAGCCAGAATCCTACAATATGTTGTTTACAAGAAACACATCTAAAACATAGAGATACATACAGAGTGAAGGTAAAGGGCTGGAGCAGAATCTTCTGTGCTTCAGGTGAACAAAGAAAGGCAGGGGTAGCAATCCTTATCTCAGATCAAGTAAAAACAAAAATAGATCTAATTAAAAGAGATAAGGAAGGAAATTATATTTTACTAAAGGGTACCATAGACAATGAAGCGGTCTCAATATTAAACATATATGCACCAAGTGGTATAGCATCCAAATTCCTAGAGGAGAAACTAACAGATGCAAGGAGAAATAGACAGTAATACTAAACTAGTGGGGGATCTCAACCTTGCTCTCTCAGAATTAGATAAATCAAATCACAAAATAAATAAGAAAGAAGTTAGGGAGGTAAACAAGTTAGGTATGATAGATCTCTGGAGGAAATTGAATGGCAATAGAAGGGAGTATACTTTTTTCTCAGGGGTTCATGGAACTTATATGAAAATTGATCATATGTTAGTGCATAAAAACCTCAAAATCAAATGCAGAAAAGCAGAAATACTAAATGTATCCTTCTCAGATCATGATGCAGTAAAACTCACATGTAATATAAGGCCAGGAGAAAATAGACCACAAGTTAATTGGAAATTAAATAATCTAATCCTGAAGAATGAATGGGTGAAAGAGCAAATTATAGACACAATAATTTCATCCAGAAGAATGACAATAATGAGACAACATACCAAAATTTGTGGGGCACAGCTAAAGCGGTTATAAGGGGTAATTTCATATCTCTAGATGCTTACTTGCATACAGCAGAGAAAGAAGATTAATGAACTGAGCTTACAATTAAAAACTAGAAAAAGACCAAATTAAAAACATACCAAATTGGAAATTCTGAAAATTAAAGGGGAGATCAATAAAATTGAAAATAAGAAAACTATCGAATTAATAAATAAAACTAAGAGTTGGTTTTATGAAAAAACCAACAAAATAGATAAGCCTTTAGTTAATTTGATTAGAAAAAGGAAAGAGGAAAATCAAATTGTTAGTCTCAAAAATGAGAAGGGAGAACTTTCCTCCAATGAAGAGGAAATTAGAGTAATAATTAGGAGTTTCTTTGCCCAACTTTATGCCAATAAATTTGATAATGTAAATGAAATGGAGGAATATCTACAAAAATATAGATTGCCTAGGTTAACAGAAGAGGAAATAAATTATTTAAATAGCCCCATTTTGGAAAAAGAAATAGAACAAGCTATTAATCAACTCCCTAAGAAAAAATCTCCAGGGCCAGATGGATTTACATGTGAATTTTACCAAACAGAAAGAAAACTATAGACCCATTTCCCTAATGAATATTGATGCAAAAATTTTAAATAAGATTTTAGCACCGAGATTACAGAAAGTTATCCCCAGGTTAATACACCATGACCAAGTAGGATTTATACCAGGAATGCAGGGCTGGTTCAGTATTAGGAAAACTATTAGCATAATCAATTATATTAATAACCAAATTAATAAAAACCATATGATTATCTCCATAGATGCAGAAAAAGCCTTTGATAAAATCCAACACCCATTCCTATTAAAAACACTGGAGAGTATAGGAATAAATGGGCTTTTCCTTAAAATGATTAGTAGTATCTACTTAAAACCTTTAGCAAGCATCATATGTAATGGAGTCAAACTAGAACCATTCCCAGTAAAATCAGGAGTGAAACAAGGCTGCACACTGTCACCATTACTATTTAATATTGTCTTAGAAATGTTAGCTTTGGCAGTAAGAGAAGAAAAAGAGATGAAAGGAATTAGAGTAGGTAATGAGGAAACCAAATTATCATCACTCTTTACAGATGACATGATGATAAACTTAGAGAACCCTAAAGACTCAACTAAAAAACTATAGAAACAATTCACAACTTTAGCAAAGTTGCAGGATACAAAATAAATCCACATAAATTATCAGCATTTTTATATATTACCAATAAAGTTCAGTAGCAAGAGATACAAAAAGAAATTCCATTCAAAATAACTGTTGATAGTATAAAATATTTGGGAATTTATCTGCCAAGGGAAAGTCAGAAACTATATGAACTAAACTACAAAACACTTTCCACACAAATAAAATCAGACCTAGTTAATTGGAAAAACATAAAATGCTCATGGGTAGGCCAGGCGAATATAATAAAAAGGACAATCCTACCCAAACTAATTTACTTATTTACTGCCATACCAATCAAACTCCCAAGACATTATCTTACATATCTAGAAAAAACAGTAGCAAAATTCATTTGGAAAAACAAAAGGTCAAGAGTTTCAAGACAATGAAAAAAAAAGGCTGATGACGGTGGACTGGCTGTACCAGATCTAAAACTATATTACAAAGCAGCGGTCATCAAAACCATTTGGTACTGGCTAAGAAATAGAGCAGTTGATCAGTGGAATAGGATAGAATCACAAGACAAACTAGGCAATAACTATAGCAATTTAGTCTTTGATAAACCCAAAGACCCCAGCTTCTGGGATAAGTACTCACTATTTGACAAAAACTGCTGGGAAAATTGGAAACTAGTGTGGAAAAAAATAGGGCTTGACCCACATTTAACACCACTTACCAAGATAAGATCTAAATGGGTTCATGATCTGGATATAAAGAGTGATACTATAAGTAAATTAGAGGAATGTAATATAGTTTTACCTCTCAGACCTATGGAGATGGAATAAATTTATGTCCAAAGAAGAACTGGAACTCTTAATTGAAAACCAGATAGATAATTTTGACTATATTAAGTTAAAAATTTTTTGTACAAACAAAATCAATACAGTCAAGATTAGGAGGGAAGCAATAAATTGGGAAATCATCTTTACATTTAAGGGTTCTGATAAAGGCCTCATTTCTAAAACATATAATTGTCTCATTTATAAAAATTCAAGCCATTCTCCAATTGATAAATGATCAAAGGATATGAACAGACAATTTTCAGGGGATGAAATTAAAACCATCTCTAGTCATATGATCACTACTGATCAGAGAAATGCAAATCAAGACAACCCTGAGGTACCACTACACACCTGTCAGATTGGCTAAAATGACAAGAAAAGATGATGAATGTTGGAGGGAATGTGGGAAGGCTGGGACACTGATGCATTGTTGGTGGAGCTGTGAACAGATCCAGCAATTCTGGAGAGCAATTTGGAACTATGCTCAAAAAGTTATCAAACTGTGCATACCCTTTGACCCAGCAGTGTTTCTATTGGGCCTATATCCCAAAGAAATCATAAAGGAAGGAAAGGGCCCCACATGTGCAAGAATGTTTGTGGCAGCCCTTTTTATAGTGGCAAGAAACTAGAAATTGAAAGGATGCCCATCAATTGGAGAATGGCTGTATAAATTATGGTATATGAATATTGTGGAATATTATTGTTCTGTAAGAAATGACCAGCAGGACAATTTCAGAGAGGCCTGGAGAGACTTACATGAACTGATGCTGAGTGAAATGAGCAGAACCAGGAGATCATTATATACGGCAACAACAATATTGTATGACGATCAATTCTGATGGACATGGCTTCCTTCAACAATGAAATGTTTCAAACCACTTGCAATTGTTCACTCAAGATAGCCATATACACCCAGAGAGAGGGATGTGAAATGTGGACCACAATATAACATTCTCATACTCTTGATTGATGTTTGCTTACATTGTGTTTCCTTTATCTGATATGTCTTTTGTGTAGATACGATTTTTCTTGCACAACAATAAGTTTGGAATTGTGTATACATATATTAGATTTGCCAAGTATTTTAACATAATTTACATGTAGTGGATATCCTGCCATCTAGGGGAGGGCTGAGGAGTTGGGGGGAAAATTTGTAACAGAAAGCTATGTAAGGGTTAATGTTGAAGAATTACCCACCCATATGTTATGCAAATAAAATTTAAAAAAATATATCCTTATCTTTTTCAACTACATGTCTGTGTGAGAATAGATTTTCTTCATATTCTTCAACCAAAACTCAGAAGTAGATTTAAGAATCTCAGTCTTCTGTTAAACCAGATATTAAAGAGAGTTGGAAAAAATGCATATAATAATGCCATTCTTATTGCTACATCTATTTTTTGTTTTGGAAAAAAACATTTTTTTAAAGTCTATGTTAATATTCACTATTATTTTAAGTAAATAAATATTTTAAAATTTTTATGAGTTTTTACTTCTAATATAGTAAATGATAACAGAACCCACATAAGCAAAAGCTCTTTGGATTCTTATTAACTTTTTTAATCAAAAAGTCTGAGAACTGCTACTTATCTTTTTCAAGTTATGAGGACTTTTTTATCTTTGTATGCATTTAAAAAACTTTTCAAATGGAATTTTTACTCAATAAAATTCCTGGAATCAGTGAATGGAAAAGTATTTGTTAAGTACTACTTAACACTGAAGATACAAAAATAAAAGTGAGATGGGACCTTCTTTGAAAGTGCTCCCATTCTAATGGGGGAGGGGAACACATACAGGACAGAGCAGGGAAAAGACCCAGTGGTCTTTAGGATGCCTCAAAAGAGCAGATGACAGGACTTGGAAGTTTTTGTTGGTCGGCTATATGGCAAGATCTTGGGGAGTGTGGAGAGCATAATGGAATGATAGTCGGATTATACAGCTCAGTGGTCTTCCATTTTACTGGATTGATTGTAGCTGATGATTCCCCAGTCATCTCAGGCCATATTTGCCCTTAGTAGTGGAGTAAAATTAAGAAGTCCATTTCACAACCACTGTGAAGGTGGTAAATGGAGCAGGATCCTCGAGTTTTTTTTTTTTTTTGTTTGTTTGTTTTTGTTTTTGTTTTTAACTGAAGTGGTAACATTTGGGGAATGGTAGTAAATATCTGTCTAGGGAAGAGAAAATGGAAAGAAGCTTGGGTAGGAAAGTTTTCAGGGAAAGAATTCTTGCAGTATCTGCCCTTTTAAGCTCGCTGATATCTGGTGAGATTTAGATGTTAATTTTCTTCAAAAAATCCATCTTCAACTCAGTTATTCTGAGAGCCAGTTATTTTATTGGGCTTTTTGATGCATCATATTCTAATTTGTTTTACGATTTAACTTATTTTTAGTTAAGAAAATGTTCATATTATATTACATTATATATTATACATTCTATATCTTGATCTGTTATGTGTAGGTTTTGCCTAAAGTCAATAAGTTTCTCTCCTCTTCATTTCATTAGTGTAGGAAACTCCTGATATGAAAATTACCTCTTTACCTCTCTAACTTACTTTAGAGAGTGCCTGGTGACACTGAAAACAGTTAGAATATATCAGATTCAGGATTTGTCCACAGATGTCCTTGGCTCCAATGTTAATATGCTTTATCTAATACCCCATGCTTTGCCTGTTTTCTCCCACTTTTTTCTGAGATTTGTTATCTCTGATTGGGAATAGATATTTGAGTTTGAGGAAGAAAATTTTCTAGCTGAAGAAATATTTCCTTCTTGGCCTCTAGGTCTCTCTTCCCCTAGGAACAAGACAAGTTGGACTCTTGAAAATAAAATTAAAAGGACAGTCCCTCCATTCTACATATTTCCCTAGAACTATAATACATCTTGAAAGAGAAGCTTGACCTAGAAACACCAGAGTTTCTTTTTTTTTTTTTTGCTTAGGCATTTGGGGTTAAGTGACTTGCCCAGGGTCACACAGCTAGGGAATGTTAAGTGTCTGAGACCAGATTTGAACTCAGGTCCTCCTGACTTCAGGGCTGGTTCTCTATCCACTGCGCCATCTAGCTGCCCAACACCAGAGTTTCAAGAGAGAAACTGAAGATTTATGTGAAGAAGTAACACCAGCAATAATCCAACCAATCTACTAGCACTTGAATGATGTCACAATATCTAAAAAACAAGAAAGAATTAGTTACCTCTTTTTTAATCCAAGAGCAAATGGGCAGAGGTGAAAAATACAGCTGATAAGGGAAGGTCAGCCTAGTCAGATTAGGGGAAAAAAAAAATCAGTTTTATTTAGATTGATGGAAGAGATTTACTATGTTGGCATATATACCTGAGAAGAAATTTGGGAGAGACCTTGGTGTCATCAGCAATTAATTTTTTTATAAGCTTTTTATTTGTATAACATATGTATGGGTAGTTCCCCAACATTGATCTTTACAAAGCTTTCCATTACAAATTTTACCCCCAGTCCCCTCCCCTCCCCTAGATGGCAGGAAGTCCACTACATGCTAATAATGTTGAAATGCTTGAGAAGTTATGCAAGAAAAATCCTATCTACAAGAAAAAAAAAGAATCAGAGAAAGGCAACACAATGCAAGCAAATGTCAATAGAGATCATGAAAATGTTACGTTGTGGTCCATATTTCATGTCCCTCTTTCTGGGTGTATATGGTTTTCTTCAGTGAACAATTGGAACTGGTTTGAGACAATTCTTTATTGCAGAGAGCCACGTCCATCAGAATTGATCGTCATATAGTACTGTTGTTGCCGTGTATA
>JAJPUD010005470.1:0-17087 GCA_023553655.1 Myrmecobius fasciatus
TAACACTGCTTATCTTGTAGAGATTGCTCAGTCACTTACAGTGCTTTTGCCTAGACCTTCATGTATCAGTCAGGTTGCTTGAGACTTGCCATGAAGATGAAGATGCAGGTAGTGGGAAAGCTTTTTTCATATTCTCCCACTCTTCTGAAGCCTCCTCCTAGCACAGAGGTGATTAGTCCTGAGGCCTTGAAGATCATGCTAAGGGAGCACAATCTCTGGCAGCTGCTACCAAGCTAAGAAAGTTTGGGGTTACATGTCTGTCTAACAAGGTTAGGGGGAGAGCAGCTCCTCAGCATGGGGATAGCTACCTACTCTTCCACTCCTCAAAATTAAGCATCCTGAGCCCTTTTCCCCTTGCTTTTAGTCTCAGAATAGGTATTCCCACTATTAGTCAGGCTGACTCTCTTATTGAATCTCTCAATCCTGTCCCCCCCACCCCCACCTTCTCTAGGACACTGTTCTCGACCTTATCCCTCCTTCGTGTATATTCAATCTTTCTCTTTCCACTGCCTCTTTCCTGTCAATCTATAAACATATAGTCCTAAACAAAAATCTTCCTTTGGCCCTTCCGTATCATCCAGCTACAGTCCCATCTCTTTTTTTCCTATTTACTGTTAAAGGTCTATACTCATTGCTCCCATCTCGTCAAATCATCATAAAGTGGCTGCTACCTTCACCGGTTTTTCCGAGTGTTCTCTTTAAGGTCACCAGTGATCTAATAGTCAAATCCCGTGGTCTTTGTCTGGCCCCATCTTCCTTGATCTCTTTTCAGCATTTTGCATTGTTAACCGTTCCTCCCACTGAATACTCTCTCCTCCTTGGTCTCTGAGCCATTTCATTTTCCTGGTTCTCCCTTTGTTTCCCTAACTACTTTTTGGGTAGCTCCTTGTTTTCTCTCTGAACTCCATAATAGAGGTGATCCCCCAAAGTTTCCCCGCAGCTCTCATTTCTCTCTACATTTTTTTCAATGGCTCCCTGTTTCTTGCTAACTTGTGGCTTGTGTTCAAGGACTTCTCCAGATTGCCAGCCCCCTGCCTTTCCCAACCTGTCTTGTTCATCTTGCGCTCGTAATCCATATTTGACTTTTTATCTCTGTGCCTTTTGTCCCATGTGGCTCTCAAAGCTGTGCTGGTTCTATCACTTTGCCATGCTTGCCATAAATACTTGCCCTGGCTCTTTGGCCCAGTGCAGGGCCTATCATTCCTTCCTCAGGGGAAAACCACTCACCCCAATTACACGATCACATTCCCCTATGCTGCTTGTCCCAGCACATGTTTGTCCAAATGCTCTAATTTCTTTTGATTCCATGAGGGCAATGACAAAAGATGGTAGCACTGGTTTATGTTCTCCGCATCGCCGGGAACTTGTTTCCAAACAAACTCTGCTAGCACTTTCCATTAAGGGCTGACTCCTCTGAATTATTGAGGATGTTGCAGCGAAGGGCCTGGGCTTCCAGCCAGCTCTGCAGCCACTCGTTGGCTGAAGCAGGGCCTGGCAGCCAGCGTTACTTCATTTCGCCTTCAGTCTTCCCTTAGGGGCTTATTGGGGTTTGCTGGGGGATCAGGCAGAGCTAAAGGTTAAGAGGGGTCAGAGAAGAGAGGTTGGTAGCTCCTGCCAAGTGAGACATTCATCTTGAGAGCTGCTAAGTTGGTCTTTACTGAAAAACTCTCTTTGGATAAACAGTCATGGAGTCATAGATGGACAGAGCCAGTAGGGACCTTGGAGTTCAGCTTGCCCATCCACCTCATCTTACAGAGAAGCTACAAAGTGGGGGAGTGAATATGGAATGGGAATAGGGGTTAGATTTGCCTTTACGTTGATAAAGGGAACTCCCAGGTGAAGAAACTCCCTCTACAACCCGTCCTCTACCTTACAGTCTTGGCCAGTTGGCTGAGGGCACTAAGAAATCGAACAATTTGCTTAGGATCAGTAGCCAAAGGGGGTTCTTGAATTCAATTCTTTCTGGCTCTGAGTGCTTCTCTCTCTATCCGCCATACTATGTTGTCTCTGTAATAGGAATATTCTATGAATCTGTGTTTCCACTGGCTCAGGGAACTCCCAGTGTGAAATATCCCTCCACAGATGAAGATAAATAACTGTAACAAAGTCTTGGAAAGTTAGTTACCTGGTAGCGGCAAGAGATAGCCAGTGTGGCCTATAGCCAAGACAGAGTTTGAACCCAAATCTTCCTTTGGGTTGCCAAGCACTTTGGATATATTATCTTCTCACAATAACTTTGGGAGGTGATTCAGAAGAGATGTTGGGGCAGGGCACATGGTGACTACAGTGCTGGGCTTGGACACAGTGTCTGAGTTCAAATTTAATGTCTGGTACATAGAACTAGTACAACCATGGAAAACTCATTTTAGTTTGTCTGCTCCTCTGTGTCTTCATCTGTCAAATGGAGATAATGCCCGTGGTATCTACCTCACAGGATCATGGTAAAGAACCAGCAAAATATGTCTAAGGTTTACTCAGCAAGCTACAAAGCTATGTAAATGGCGGTTTTGCCTAAGTTCCAGCCCTGTTTTCCAAGATCAAACTGAGGCTGCAAAACCTTCACTGGCTTCCCCCAAGGTCGCACAGCTGGTAAGTATCTGAGGCAGGATTCAAGGTCCCTGCCTGCCAAGACTTGTACAAGATGACACCATTAATTACTTAGTATCTAAAGTGGAGCTAGAATCCTGGCTTCTCATGTTTTTACTGGGGACTTACTGGAGACCACTCCATGAAGTGATGATGCTACTGAAGAAAGGAGATCTAAAGTATACAGCTCCAAGTTCCACAGTTATAACTTCGGGCTTAAGGCAGGACTGAGGCCAGAGTTCTGGGACTTGGAGGCTTTGCATTTAAGTGAAGGCCTTGGCTTCCCTTGGTGATAGTAAAAGAAAAGGGAAAGACTCTACCCATAGAAGACTAATAACCATAGCAATAATAGCCACTGAAATGCAAAGCACTGTCTAACCTAAACTTTTTGTGCTATAATTTATCTCCCTTTTCCAGCTGAATTTGTGGCCAATTAAGTGATTTGGTCAGGTCATACAGCTAATAAGCATCGGAAACAACTTTTGAACTCAGATCCTGGCAACACCTAAGTCCAGCTTCCTATTCTTGACTCCATCAAGCTGCTGTGCTGGTCTTATAAGAGTTTAACCTGCTCCTCCCATGAAAAGTTCCCACCATTCAGAATCAAGACCTCCCAGTCTCCCGTAGGTGCTCTTCCATCCCGTGACACTGGCCTCCTTTCTGTTCCATGTGTCAGCTCTAGGCATTTTCTTTGGCTGCTTCCCATGTCTGAAATGCCCTCTCTCTTCAGCTCAGCCTGGTGGTTTCCTTTAAGTCCCAGCTAAAACCCTACCTTCTAATGCCTTCCCTGTATTGATTACTTTCTGTTTATTAAATAATAGAGCTAAACAGAATAAATAGAAATACTATTGTAATAATTATTTATCCTTATTATATTATTCTTTAGCTCTTTGTTTCACCCATTGAATTGTGAAGTCCTGGAGGGTGGGGATGGCTTTTTGCCTTTGTATCTTCAGGACTTAGCACAGTGCCTGGCACACAGTTGAGTTATCGTTTAGTCATTTTCCAGTTGTGTCTGCCTCTTTATGATCCCATTTAGGGTTTGCTTGAAAAAGTTACTGGAGGGAATTGCCATTGCCATCTCCAGATCATTAAACAGATGAGGAAATTGAGGCAAACAGGATAAAGTGACTTGCCCAAGGTCACCAGCTGGATTTTTTTTTCCTGAGGCAATTGAGGTTAAGTGACTTGCCCAGGGTCACACAGCTAGGGAATGCTAAGTGTCTGAGACCAGCTTTGAACTCAGGTCCTCCTGACTTCAGGGCTGGTGCTCTATCCACTGCACCACCTAGCTGCCCCTACCAGCTGGATTTGAACTCAGGTCTTCTTGATTCCAAGCCTGACTCTCCATCTACTGAGGCTATAGGTGCCCACATAAGAAGGCATTTAATAAAAAAAAAAAACCTTAATGACTGATTGCAGTGCTGGCCAATAAGACAAAGGAGTAGAACATCTAGCTTGTGATGTCTGTTTCCTCCCCTTGTCCCTTGTTCTTTACCCAGTGTCTATGAGAAGAAGTGGCAAGGCTAGAGTTAAAAAAGAATGAAACTTGAGGCTTAAAAGTGCTGGGTGTCTAGCTCCCTCACTTTCTAGCTGTGTGACCCCACCTCTCAGAGTTCAGCTTCCTCATCTGTAAAAGGGGATAATAATATTTGCACTCCTGAGCAGGGTCAACTGAGGAGTATGCTAAATGATCTTGCCAGATGCCTCTATCCCAGTTCTCAGAAGATCTCCAGTGGAAATAAGACCTCCCAGAAGGGCCTCCACCTCAAAAGCTGGGTCAGAGCATGACTGAGGCCGATGGGTCAGCATCCCTTTTGACAGCATTTATATACGTCTCATCTATTTACAGTGAGAGGAAATCAATACTTACCCACATACTGCTTCCAAAATTCAGTCTATGAAGAAAAGACAAAGTAATAGGAGAAAATAAATTGTGATGTCACATTTCTATATATTTAAAACAACTTTCATTGATGCTTCTGGTTTTAAATTGCATTCATTTTGGGATATATTCCTCAAATGGAATGGATGCCTCTCTTGTGATAAAGAAAATCACTTAAACAAAATGATTCCTGATACGACAACCATGTCTGATAATGTATATAATTATAACCTCTGGACTGAAGGTGAGTAAGATAAGCTGGAGCTCGATTATATCAGATCTTGAGAACAGATCCTTAAAATGTAAACCCTGGAAATCATCAAACAGTATGAATCTGGGCTTGATTTGTTCTTTTATTGATTTTTTTAGGCTCAAGAAAATGATGAAGAAAACATTTCTAATGAGATTAAATGTAAACATATGCCGAGCATACATTCCCCCCCCCAAAAAAAAATCTGGTTGTTAAACATTTACTAGCATACCCTTGGCAAAGTAGATATCACTGTCTGTTCTTTGAGATCATGAATGGTGAATTTTTTAAAAATGGTTTAAAATTGATTGCATTCAAACTCTATCATATTCTATCATCTACATTGTCCAGGTGGTTATTAAAACTGTTATTTTATCTCTCACTTGTACAGATTTGTGCGTTCATCAACAGGGTACTCCTTTCTCCAACATAGATTTGGAACCCCTTCCATTAACTTGGTTTTGTGAGTTGTTGTGGTCCTACACTTCCCCTCCAATCCTTCATTTGTGGCCAGCTACACAGAGAGGAAACTATTTCTCCATTAGGCTGCTTCTTCTGAAGTCTAATAAAGTCCTACTTTGCCGGGACCCGCCAGGACTCGAGTTCTACTGGCAGAGCCTTTCCAAACTTTGGAACAACTGCATACCATAATGAAGAATGGGAAGAGGATGGGAAATACTTACTGTTTTTTCTGTGTTTTCAAAAACTTCTCGGGCCTCTTCAAAACTACACTTTTCTTCTTTGCATTCTCTTTCAAGGTTTCCTCGAACAAATTCTTCTAGCTTACCTGAATTGTACCTCTTTGGCCGACTAAGAATCTTGGAGGCATTTTTATGGTCCAGAAAAACTGAAATGAAAGTCAATAAATATGTTATAGGCATAAGAGAATCAAGGCCAGGAAAGAATAGTCCAAAGAAAAAGTTTATTTTCAGTCCAGATGAGCTGCAAGACAATTTGCCACCAGAGCCCAGAATGCCGGTCTTCCCATGGGAAACTCACAGAGCCCATCTTTGGGAATTACAATTTTTCTTTTAACCAGGGCCTTTATAGTACTAAAACCGCTAAACCTCCTTTTTGGGTCTGATGTTAAAAAGACATCATTAAATTAGAACTCATTAGATCTTTGCTAATCCCCTTGTGGCAATCCAGCAAGTTGCTGCAGTCAGTCAATGTGCCAATATTGAGGATTCAAAGAAAGGCAAAAGGTGATACTTTTGCTCACGGATCTTATAATCTAATGGGGGAGACAATGTGCAAACAACTCTGTACATATAGGCTATAGACAGGAAAAATAGGAAACAATCAACAGAGGGAAGGCATTAGAATTAAGAGGGGTTGGGAAAGATTTCCTATAGGAAATGGGATTTTAGCTGAGACTTGAAGGAAGCCAGAAGCCAGAGATGAGGAGAGAGAGTGTTCCAGGCCTGTCTGGTGAAAATCCTGAGTCTAAAGAGGAGTATATTATTTGAGCATTAGCAAGGAGGTCATTGTCACTGGACAGAAGTGTACATGGGCGGGTCAAGGGTATCAGAAGTCTGGAAAGGTAATGGGGGTTAGATTGCAAAGAGCTTTGAATGACAGATTTTTTTTTCTATTTCATCCTGGAGGTGATAGGGAGCCCCTGGAGTTTGAGAAGGGGGAGGAATATGGCCATACCTAGAAGTAAGGAAGATCACTGTGTCCTTTCAGAAAGCAGTGGCCCAAATATTTTGGCTACACAGTCTTGAAATGACAGGTGCTTGGTGGAGTTTTAGCTGCAGATCAGCCCCTTGTCACTCTTGCCAATGTCTTTAGGGGAAGAAGGTTCCCTGCATCCAGATACTCTGGGCACTCCTCCAGGCTTCAGGAACTATTTATATTTTGATGATTTTGAAGGACTGAGGTCCTTTTAATCTTAGTTAAGGAACTGAGACTTGGATAGATGTGGAAACACTGAGGCACAAAGATTTCTTGGCTGTGGGTGCTGCAGACCCAGATTGTCATCTTCTTAGTAAATGGAATGCATGAGTTCCTCTGGCTGAAACTATCATCTACCACTCAGTCCTCTGGGGATGGGCCTTTAAAGGCAGGTTGGGCCTCTCCCCAATTCATACTCCATGCAGCTACCCAATTGATCTTTAACTAACACAGGTTGGACCATTGCACTTCCACACCAAATATCAGTACCTCCCTATTGCTCTAGGATAAAATGCAAATTCCTCTGATTGATGTTGAAAGCCCTTCCCAATCTGGCTCCAATCCATCTTTCCATCTTACTCCAGAATTTTACTCTTGTTCATGTTATGTATGTTCTAGCCAAGTCGGATTATTTGTTGTTACTCATCAAGCCCATTGCATCTCCCATCTCCCTGTCTTTGCAAGGCTTTATCCCTTGCCTGAAATGATCCCCTTTTTCATTTCTACCTCTTAGAATCTTTTCTCTCACAATCACTTTGTTTTATTTTGCATTATTGCATAGTAGCTTATGTGTGGATGTCTTGATTTCTTCCTAGGAGAATGTCCCATTTTCTTTTATTTTCTTTTAAATATTTTATTTACTTGTGTCAATCTCCCTAAAACATTATGAACTTAACTTCTTTTTTCATTTACTAGTATTTTTTCCAATTACATGTAAAGATATTTTTCAACGTTCATTTTAGTAAGATTTTGAGTTCCAATTTTTTCTCCCTCCTCTCTTTCCTCCCTCCTCTCCAAGACAGCAAGCAATCTGATATAGATTATACATACAGAATAATTTTAAACGTATTTCCATACTAGTCATGCTGTGAAAGAAAAATCAGAACAAATGGGAAAAATCGCTAGAAAGAAAAAAAGTGAAAACAGTATTCTTCCATCCTCATTCAGTCTCCATAGTTCTTTCTCTGGCTACAGATGGCATTTTCTATTCCAAGTTTACTGGAATTGTCTTGGATCACTGCATTGCCAAGAAGAGCTAAGTCCATCATAGTTGATCATCCCACAGTCTTGCTGTTACTGTGTACAATATTCTCCTGGTTCTGCTCGCTCTCAGCATCAGTTTGTGTGAGTCTTTCCAGGCTTTTCTGAAATCTGCCCATTCATCATTTTTTTATAGCACACTAGTATTCCTTTACATTCAGATACTACAACTTCTTGAACTACTCTTCAACTGATGGGCATCCACTCAATCTCCAATTCCTTGACACTACAAGAAAAAGAGCTACTACAAACATTTGTGCCTGTTCTTTTTCCTCTTTTATAATTTCTTTGGGCATACAGACCCAGAAATGGCACTCCTGGATTGCCCTCTGGGCATAGTTCCAAATTGCTCTCCAGAATGACTGGATCAATTTACAACTCTACTCATAATGCATCAACATCCCAGTTTTCCTATATGCTCTCCCACATTTATCATTATCTTTTCCTATCATCTTAGCCAATCTGATAGGTATGAAATAGTACCTCAGAGTTGCTTTAATTTGCATTTCTCTAATCAATAGGGATTTTCAGCATTTTTTTCATATGACTATAGATGGCTTTACTATCTTCATCTGAAAATTTTGTTCATGTCTTTTGACCATTTCTCAATTGGGGAATGACTTGTATTCTTATAAATCTGACTCAGTTCTCTATATGTTTTAGAGATGAGGCTTTTACCAGAAGCACTGGCTGTAAAAATCAATTATTTCCCAACTTTCTGCTTCCTTTCTAATGTTACCTTAATTGATTTTGTTTGTGCAAAAACTATTCAACTTAATGTAATCACAATTATCCATTTGGGATTTCATAGTGTTCTTGATTTCTTGTTTGGTCATAAATTCCTTTCTTCTCCAAGAACCTGACAGGTAAATTGTACCCTGCTCTCCTAAATTGCTTATAGTATCATCCTTTCTGTCTAAATCACGAACCCATTTTAACCTTATCTTGGTGTGAGATGTTGGTCTCATAGTTTCTGCCATACTATTTTCAGTTTTCTCAGAAATTTTTGTCAAATAGTGAGTTCTTATCTCAGAAGCTGGAGTCTTTGAGTGAGATTTTTCTTTTTCTCTTTGTCCCCTAGTATCTTTCAAGATAGCTGATACATATTAGCTGCTTAATAAATGCTTGTTAAATTGGCTTTTTCCCCAGATAAAAGACATATAGTCCACTGGCATCTGTGGGATCATACTGGAATCATTTTCAGGTTGGTGCATCCAATCAGAGCTTATTCTCTACTTTGAGAAGCTAGCCCATCTCCCCCAACACATCCCAGTGAAGCAGCAGAGAAGGATTGGAATTGGGGGGATATGGGTAGTTTAATATATATACTGGAGTTGTTTGCCATTTCCTTCAGTCTATTTTTACAGATGAGGAAATTGAAGCAAACAGGGAAAAGTGACTTGCCCAAGGCCATACAGCTAGTAAGCTTAGGAGGCTGGATTTGAATTCTCAAAGATAAGTCTTCCTGACTCCAGGCCTAGCACTCTGTTCACTGTGCCACCTAGTTATTCTATCTCATAAGAATATTTGTTCTATTTTCAATGGCTCTCCAGGGATTTTTTTGATATACTGGACAGAATTTCCATCCCTTTGCCCTACTTTTGCATGTAGAATAAGCATAATGATATCTTCATTAATAAATGTAATTCCCTGTAAGGCAACCCTCAGCTTTGATTACAATTATCATGATTCTTGGGGCAGGTAGGTGGCACTACCACAGATAGAGCACCCGGCCTGGAGTCAGGAAATCCTAAGTTCAAATCAGGCTTCATGCACTTACTAGGTGTGTGAACCTTGTTTACCTCAGTTTCCTCATCTGTAAAATGAGCTGAAGAAGGAAATGGCAAACCACTCTAGTATCTCTACCAAGAAAACCCCATATAGAGTCAGGAAGAGTTGGACACCACTGAAAAAAATGACTGACAACAACCACAACTCTTAGTTTTCTGTAGTCTAAACATCCCCAATGTCACTGACTCCTATTTTCTTGTCTTTCTCCCTTCCTGCTCATTTGGTGATTCCTGGAAATCACCATTTAATTGAAACTTTGCCCCCAAGATTACCTGATAAATATGATACCCTTTCCTCAGCCCTCCTATTCTTGACTCTCTACAACTTTTTATATTGTTAACCACTTCCTGCTTCCTGTTGTCCCTTGGTTTTTATGACACTACTTCTCTCTCCTGGTTCTTCTTCTACTTGTCTGTCCCTTCTTAATGTCCTTTTCTAGTTTATCAACTATATCTCATCTCCCATTGTCCATAGTCTCAAGACTTTGTGCTGGGTTCTCTCCTTCACCTTTGTCAACTTCATCATTGTCATCATCATCATCATCATCATCATCATCACCTTCCTCTTCTTTCTTCTTTCCCCCCAAAGCTCTCATTAGTTCAGTATCTTTTCCATTGAGGTGACTTCCAAAGTTCCATATACAGTCCTAATCTCTTTCTCCTCATCGATCCTTCATCACTAAGTACTACTGATTGCTAATTATTTCTACTTGAAAACCCCATGGGCATCTCACATTGAACCTGACTAAAATGTAACTCATTTTCCCCTGTAAGCATGCCCTGTTCTCTAAACATCCCTTGTCTGTTAAGGGTACCACAATCCTCCCTGCCACTATCCTCAAGTCTTGGTTCTCTCCCATCCATTTTCAGTTAGTTGCAAAATTTTGTCAGTTTTATCTTCACAACATCTTTCTGATTCATTCATCTTCTACCCACTTAGATTTGATTCTCTTCACATCTCACCCAGGGCAATGCATTAAAGGCTTCCATTTTCACCCTTTCCTTTCACCAATCCATCTTCCACATAACTACTAAAATCATCTTTATAAGACACAAGTCTGAATATGCTACTCCCCTGCTCAAACGTCTTTGGTGATTCCATCTTTTCTCTAAGATAAAATACCAACTCCTCAGCCTAGTACTTAAAATCCTCCATGGAGATTCCAGGCTATTGTTCCAGACTTGCCAGTTTTTCTTTTCTTGAACTCCACTTGCTAATGTCCACAAAGTTGGCATTGTATCTCCATCTCCAAACTAAACCCCACAACCTATTAAGGAAAACCACACAGAAAAAGAAAAGATATACATAGAATAAAAAAGGAGGCTGAAAAAGTGAGCATGCATTATGCAAATTTATCCCCAATCTTCATCTCTTGGCAATGGCTAGCAGCCAATAAGCCTGGAAGACATTTATTCCTCGCCTCTGCTTTTTAGAATCTCTAAGTTCCTTCAGTCCTCCACTCTGTTGTCCTCTCCTACAAGAAGCCTTCCTTTCTTTTCTCAAACCATTCTACACTTCCTAATTGACTCCAAGCCCTTAACCCTTCCCATCAAGTCCTTGAATAACATGGCCTCTATTCTCCACCTTTTACCTTAATCACCCTCCTCTGGATATACACCAGCTTGTCAATATCCTGGTGAAAATATGCTCCATGGGTGGACTTGAGAAAAACTTGGGGAGACTTAGAGGAACTGATGCTGAGTGAAGTGAGTACAACCAGGAAAACATTGTCTGCAGTAACAGTAAGATTATGTGATGATCAGCCGTACTTGGCTCTTCACAGTGATATAGTGATACGAGACAATTTCAAAAGACTCGTGATGAAAAGTGCCATCCACATTCAGAGAAAGAACTATGGAGTCTGAATGCAGATCAAAGCAGACTATTTTAATTTTTTCTTATTAGTTTTTTCTTTATCATTTTTTCTTTCATTCTGATTCTTCCTCCACAACATAACTAGTATGGAAATATGTTCAACATGATCATATGTGTATAGACTATATCAGATTGCTTGCTGGCTTGGGGAGGAGGGAAGGAAGGGAAGAAGGAAGAAAAATCTGGAACTCAAAATCTTACAAAAATGAGTGTTGAAAACTATCTTTCCATGTAATTGGAAAAAACAAAATGTTATTAAATGGAAACCCCCCCCCCAAAAATATGTTCTAACTCCTAGGCAAGTTCTCAGTCTTGCCTACTTCCCCTAGAGATCTGTATTGGGAACAAAGAGTCCTAAAATATCAACTCCAAAAGCTTAGAGCCAGATGAAAGTCTTTCCTTTTGAGCTGTGACAGTGGCTATAGGGTTTGCTGATAAATCCCAGTGTTCTAATGTTTTTAAAAGTTCAATGGCCGCACTGCAACCTGCACACTTGAAGTGAAAAAAAAATAGATTCTTAAAAGAATAGCAGGCAATTGGACCTTGCGGAGCTGTCCACCTTTCCCGCACCTTGGATAACTTTGAAAGGTGGAGAGGTTTGTCTGTAAGCACCAGACAGCAAGTTGGCATGGTGGCTCTAGCTTCACCTGGCTGTTTGGAAAGGACAGTGTAGGAAAAGCACCAAAGTCTAGTAGCAGCTGGCTTACTGGCTTGGAGTCAGGAAAAACTGGGTTTCTTAGACTAATTGAGGGGACTTCAGCAGGTCTTTTTACCTCTGACCCTTGGTTTCCTCATCTGTAAGATTCAATTCAATTCAACAAACATTTGTCAAACTACTTCCAGTGTACCAGGTGCTTTGTTGGCACTGGGAATACAAAGACAAAAACAGTGGCCTTTGACCTCTGGGAGCTGAAAGTCTACTTGGGGAAACACAGGATGTATTTAGATAAGAAAGCAAAGTGAGTGCATAGGAAACGGCAAACCACTCTAGTATCTTTGAAAGAAGAAACAAACTTCAAATTGGTCATGAGAGTCAGACAAGAATGAAAATGACAAAACAACCTTTTTCTATTTAGGGGATGATGGATAATTCATTGTATTATAAAACTCCTTGAATGTGGGGACTGTCTTTTGCCTCTTTTTGAATTTGTACAGTGCCTGGCACATAGTAGGTGATGAATACTTGTTCATTGAATTGCATTATTGAAAGTAAAGGGCGTATTATTTCCAAGGCCCAAGCTTAACCCAAAAAGAGAGTCTGCATGGGCCCGGTGGAAAGAGTATTAGATCTAAAACCTGGGGGCCAAAGGCAAATTTCAGAATCCTGAAATGTTTGAACTGGAAGAAGGCTTAGAGATCACTTACTCTGACCCCCTTATTTGACAAAGGTAGAAACTGAGACCCAGAGAGGGAACAGGAGTTATCTAAGACCATACAAGAAGGCAGGACTTGACCACATGAATTCTGATTCCCAATCCAACACTCTTACTATACCCTGACCTCTCCTTCCCTGGGCCTCAGTTTCTACTTCTGTTAGAAAATTTGGCTAGATGATTTTTAAGATCTACTCTAGCTGAAGCAATCCACAATACGTGTGACAGCTAAGAGAACCATGAAATGTTCTGGATGATCAGAACTGATATAAATGAATGAACAGAGCCCTGACAACAGGAGAAGCCAGAACTCCCAAGTCACACGCAACCTGGCTAGATTTTTTTTATCTCATTGGCTGACGCTGACATCCTGACCAAATAGAAGGAAGTCCCCCTAGCCATTTGTTTATACCTATGGTCAAAAGACATTGAACAAGACACTAACCTGTGCCTTCAGCACCAAAAAGATATCCTGAACAGCAAATGATCAGGAGGAGCGGTAAGTCAGTCATGTTCAGACAGCAGCACACAACTTTTGCTTGTTGATTGTGCAAGTAGGGAAGCTGAAAGATGGTTCCAAAGTGCAGATGAAGATTTATTTGCTTCTGGTAAATAGTTAAAAATGCTGGATCCTGGGATTTGGCCCCCAGCCTGTTAAGACAGAGGGGGAAGGATGGCCAGTGGCCATCTTGGATTTACCAAGTTTGCCGCTAGTCTCTAAGGAACAGTAAGGGAACGTGAAGATTGCAGAGCTGAGAGGGGAGCCTCCATGTTTCTACAGTTTTCCCATCTGAACCTGACACCAATTCCTAGCGTTATCATCGGGCCAGACGTATGATCTGGGGTGTTCTGGAAGCCACATTGCAGTGCCTAGGATTTCACCATTAGCCCCTCGTTCTTTGTGCTCAGAATTATCCTGTGTTTGGAAGGGCTCCCATGCTTGACATGATTTTTCTGTGCTGAGTATTTTCCTAACCATTACTTACTTACCTGGATCTCGATACTCTCCCATGGGTGAGTTAGGCCATGCATACCTTATTTGGTCTAATCCCCTCTCTTTACTTAAGATAGAACAGAAGGCCAGAAACAGCAAAGGACAGAGCCAGGTTTCTGGACTCCCAGGCAAGCACTATTCTACTACAATCCAAAACCTCCCAGAAAGAGATGACTATCCTCATCTGACAGGTGAGGAAACTGAGGTTCAGGGAATTTGAAGTTACCTGGGATAAAATTGGTGGCAGATGCCACTCTGATAGGGGCAGTGTGATAAAAGTCTCCATTCCACTCTTCCTTCTCCACTCTATCCCACCCCTCCAACCATTTTCTTTATAATCCATCAAATGTCTTTGGACAAGTCCATTCTGGTTTTAAACCACTGTGAAAAAAGGTGGATTTGGAGCCTGAGGACTTGGGTTCAGATTTCACTTCAACTCTGGGGGCCAAGTGTTTTAGTGGGTACTTTAGTGGGTCAGTGGTCTCCTCAGTGAGGGGATACAGCTTCTACTGACTCTAATCCCCCTGGACCACCATGACAAAACTGAGATTGGTGGTCAGCTCCTATGGCCAGATCCAGGGCTCCCTTTATGGCAGCCCCGCTCAGGGGGATGGAAGGGGAAACTCCTGGCTCGTGGCTGGCAGAGTCCCCATCACTAAGTGGGTGGGAAAACCTCCTCATTGGTCCCTAGCTGTATTTGCTCACTGTTTAAGGCTGGGCCAGCTGAGCTGTTTCTCAAGGGCACTGAGAAATACCCAATGTTCCCCTGCATTTAAGTCAAGCAGTTGAGTTTGCTGATAAAGGCCAATGTACCTGAAGAGGTGGAAAAGTGGGGAGAGGCTGCCAACACAAACAACACCCAGAAGATAGGAATCAAGTTGGTTAAATAGCACTTTGAAATTGACAGAATGTTTTCTGGCTTCCTGTGGAGGACTGACTACTCTGCCTGCCCCTCGTACAGATCAAGTGGCCAGAAGTTATTAAGCAACTCCTAAGTGCCAGGCACTGCTATGTGTGCTGGGAATACAAAATAAAAACAGTCCTTGCCCTTAGGGATCTTGTCTAGCCCGGGGAGACAACACGTATGGATATACATAGGGGTATATACATATGTGGTGTAATGGACAGAGTGCCAGGCCTGGAGTCAATTAGTCACTTCCTAAATTCAAATTTAGTCTCAGACACTTGCTAGCTATGTGATCCTGGGAAAGCCACTTCATCTGGTTTGCCTCAGTTTCCTCATCTGTAAAATGGGCTAGAGAAAAAATGGCAAACTACTCCAGTATCTTCGTGAAGAAATCCCAAAACGGAATCATGAAGTGTCAAATATTACTGAAAAATGACTAAACAACAACATATCACACACACACACACACACACACACACGTGTGTGTGTGTGTGTGTGTGTGTGTGTGTGTAATCTACAAAATAGATGAAAGGCAATTTGATGGGGAGAAACATGGGAACCAAGAAGACTTCATCTGAAAAATGGCTTCTCAATTGAATCTTGAAAAAACTAAGAATTTTAAAGAGTTGAAAGAGAGAAACACATTCCAGTCATGGACTATGGTCCGTGCAAAGGCAGGGAGATGGGAGATGTGTCATGTAGGAGCAACAGCAAGAAAACCGGTTTTGTGGAAGCACCCTGTAAGTGGAGAGGATTATAGGGCAATAATTCTGGGAAGGTAGGTTAGGGCTGAATTGTTAAGAGATTTAAATGCCTAACAAAAGAGTATGTATTTGATCCTGGAGGCAATTGGGAGCCACTGAAGTTTCTTGGGGGGAGTCATATGATTAGATTTCAGCTTTAGGTGAATCATGTTGGCAGCTGTTTGAAGGAGAGCTTAGAAAGGGGAGATTTGAAGAAGGAAGACCAATAATATTAGGGTCATCATCTTTTACTCCATGTGTCAGACATTTTCCCTAGGGGTATGTTAATGAGAACTCCTTGGTGCTGTATATAGTCACAGCAAAGTATAATAGAAATAACACTGACTAGAAGATTCTAGTCTGGTCCTGACTATATCACCCTGGGCAAGTTATTTCATCAACAAAATAAAAAAAACCCAAGATCAACTATCTCTCATAATATTTAGTGCTGGCAGGGGCTTTGGAGTCCCTATAATATAACTCCTTCATTTTGCAAATTATAATCACAGAATGCTGTATTACCTGATGTATAATAGGTATGTAATAAAGGATCATTTTATTGAATTAAAATGAATTGAATGATAACAGAAAATGAAAAGAAGGCAGAGATGCTCAGCTCTTAATTTGTTTCTGTTTTCTCTTCTGAGGAGAATGGTCTTTGAACTGGAAGGAGAAATTAAGAGTTCCAGGACCTTAGGGTTAGAAGAGACATCAGAGGCCATTTAGTTCAACCACACCCTACAGAAGGTCATCCAGACTCTATTTGAAGACCTCTAGTGAAGGAGAATCCATAGACCTCCTGAGGTAGCCCAGTCCTACTCTGGGGTAACCTTAATAGCTCAGAAATTTGTTTTTCCCACTGGGCATCAAGCCTAAATCTGCCTTTCTTCAACTTCCATTTATTTTGCCCTCTGGGTCAAATGGAATTAATCTATTCCCTCTTCCTCAGGAAAGCTCTTCAAATACTCAAAGAATGCTACAATGCCCTTCCCAAGTCAGCTCTTCTCCAGAATAAATATCTCCATCCTTCCGAACCAAGATAGTGGACGAAAACAACAGAATGAGTGTCGATATCCAGAGAGATCTCACCATTACAGCTGTCCCAAAGTGGAATGGGCTCATTTGAGAAGTAGTGACCTCGGTGGAGCCATGATGGTGGAGATCAGAGAAGAGTCTCTGTAACCTCCTCTAACCTTCCCTCAAACCAACAACATATGAAGCCTCTAGACTGATTTTGAAGCAAAAAAATCCACAATATCTGGAGGACAACACGATTCTAGAAGAAGATGCTCTGGAAGAACCACAAAACAGGTCTGTTTTAATGGGGCAGGGGGATGGTCTGCTGAACCCAGACTGCAGCGCAGGGAGACTGGGGCAGGGAGCTGGAGCAGGGAGCTGGAACAGGAGTCGGAACAGGAGTGGGAGCGTTGTGCTTTTCACACACCTGGGAGTCTTCTGGGGGCCTCTTGGACCAATCTGTCCTGATTGTGGGCAGGTGGTTTGGAGGGTCTGCCTTTTGTGGGGGGTAGATTGTGAACCACTGAACCCCTGATGAGCATCGGACCTAGCTGCCATTACACAACACCCTAGGGCGATCAATCAATCAGCAGGACTGATCAGCACCAGAAATAATTCAATCAGCGGAGCTGCCCAGTACCTGAAATAATTCAATCAGCAGAACTGCCCCAGGGTGAACTAAAGCAGAACTGCCCAGCACCTGACATAACTCAATCAGCAGAACTGCCC
>JAJPUD010005470.1:25043-44269 GCA_023553655.1 Myrmecobius fasciatus
TTCCTCCTTAGATTGTAAGCTCCTTGATAGCAGAAACTGTCTTGCCTAGCTCAGTGCCTGGCAAATAGTAGGTGTCTAATAATTGTTTCTTGATTATCTGCTTGTATTCACAGCTCCTGGCATTTAGTAAAGGATTAAAACATTTATCTTTATTTTTTTATATGGGGATATTTACCCTGGTGAAGAGAAAACACAGAGGGGGTATGATACCTGTCATCAAGCATTTGAAAGCCTGACACATGGTAGAAAGATTATTTCTGTTTGACCCCAAAGAGAGGCAGATTCAGGCTTGCTACAGAAAAAAAAAAAACCTTCTCAACCATTAGAGCTGTCCCAATATGGGGCTTCGGGCAAGCGCTTGCAAGATCTCCACAGGGAAGGGGATTTTTGCTTAGACACAAGTTAGAGTGCATGTCCCCTGAGGTCCCTTCTCACTCTAAGATTCTGTGATCCCGGGAAAGTCCCCAAGTAGTCAGCACAGCATTATTGCTAAATCTCGTATCCTCCTCACAGCATAACAGTTAAGAACCTCATTTGATGAAACAGCAATTCTAGTAATAAAAAAGTTCTTTGGGGCCTAACACTGGGAAAGATGCTTGTCTGCCATTGTCATGAAAAAAGTATTGGCTATCTAGCTTATTCTTGGCTTTCTGCCTATTGGGGGAAGGCAAGGGAAAGATTTGCCTAGTATGGGTCAGGTACTGTGATAAGTTCTTTTACAAATGTGATCTCATTTGATCCTCATAACTTGGGGAGTAGATACCATTATCTCCATTTTACAGTTGAGGAAACAGAGGTAAATCGAGGTTAAGTGCCTTGCCCAGAACCAAATGATAGTAGAAGATGATATTTGGAGTAAGGTCTTTCTTATTCCAGACCCGGTGCTTTATATACCATACCTGGTGCTTTATACTATATATACTAACTCTCCCGTGGATCTCTCTGATTGTCTATATTTGGAGAAAACAAGATCTGTAATTAGGGTGGAGCAACTGGGGCACTGCTCCCACCTAGAGCCTTCTGTACCCTCCATAGCAGTGGTCTCCTGGTGTCCTGGGGTCTCTCCCACCCCCTAATCCCTCTGAAACCGACTTTATCTTAAAAAGATGATTTGAGGGCACATTTTATGTCATTTTCTCTGGGTGCATTTTGTGCTCCATGCCCTGGGCAAAAAGCTCACAAGGTACCGCTCTGTTCAAAATGGTCTATTTCAATATCACAATGCATTTTCCTCCAGTAGCCACGGCCTCAATGAAGATTTATTGAAATAGTTGTCAGGTGAACAACTCCTAGAAAAGCAGCCCTTTGTTTTCTCGAGTATGACAGGGCAAGCTGCCACCAAATCTTGAATCTGCCTTTTACTCTGCCAGTCCTGCCAAGAGAGCTTGAACCTTTGCCTTGCTGCCCCCTGCAGGTTTTTATTCAATGGCAAGATTTCAGAATGGCTGCTGTGCACCGGAGCCGTGCGCCTCACTTTACGAAGTTCTCACACCTTTGTGACCTCATTAGGTCAGAGATTTAGAGCTAGAAAGCATCTTACCAGTCATCAGGTCCAAACCTTTCATTTTACAGAGGAGGAAACTGAGGACCAAAGAGCTAAAGGGACTTGTTTGAGATCAGCCATTTTTGTTTTTCAGTCCCTTAGGGTTTTCTTGATAAAGAAACAATGGCAGATAAGCATCTGGAGGGGATTGCCATTTCCTTCTCCAGCTCATGTTACAGATGAGGAAACTGAGGCAAACAGGGTGAAGTGACTTGTCCAGGGTCGCACAGCTGGTCAGTGTCTGAGGCTGGATTTGAACTCAGGAAGATCAGTATTCCTCACTCCAGGCCTGTCAGTCTATTCACTGTACCATGAAGAGGTAGTAAACAGAAGGGAACCGATTTGAACCCAGGTCCTTTGGCTCCAGATTCAGGAGTCAGCATTTCTCTCCCATTCCCACCCCCAACTTTACCACGCTGTCATTCCCGACAAGTTGCTTTGAGAATTACATGGCACGGGTACAGCTCTGAATGTCATTGTTTATGTAATGCCCAAATCATATTGCGCTTGCAATCCACTAAAACCCTCAGATCTTTTAACACAAACTGCTGACTAGCCACATGCCCCATAGCTTTTACTTACGTGATTGATTTTTTATTCCAAGTATAGAATTTATCCTCCATCTTATCAGACTGAGCTCATGTACTCTGTTCGCCAACCAAACTGGTCTATTATTGGTTCCCTTTATCTATCTCAGTGCCTTTGTTTACAGAATCCCTCGTGCTTAGATCTATCCATCACTCAGGATGTAGAAGGAGACGCAACTATTGGACGTGGTTCATGTGCTTGGTTCACTGCTTGACTATTCTTATTTGTTACAGAGGTTGGTTTTGTTTTTCTTTTTTCTTTTCCCAATTGGGGGTGAATGGAAGGGGAGCTGCATAGGGATAGAGTAGCCATTAAAAAGGAAAGAAAGAAAAGGGAGCCACTGAAGCATATTTAAAGAGAACAAAAGGGAACCGAAGGAAGGCCAGAAAGAAGCACCAACAGGACAGTTTCCAAAGTTCTGTGTTGCACATATAGCTAAAAGGAAGAACAAGCTATATATAACAGATTCTGTTTCATAGAGCATCCCCTTTTTTGTGTTCTATTAGATCTATGGGACAACTCATTTTATTTAGTGTTTGTAAAGCTCAGAAGAAAAAGCTAATAAATGGGCAAAAGAAATAACTGTAGCCATTTCTTAAGACCCAACTCAAACACCAGCTGTTCCACAAAGCGTTCTCTGAAGCCATCAGTCTCTTCACACAGAATTTTGCTAGTACCACTTTCATGTACTTAATCACAATTGTTATGTAGCTTAGAATCAGGAACTTCCAAAACCTCTGAAGAATAAAAACTGTGGCTTAGCCAAAATACAGCGGAAAGATGCATGGTGGGTATAAGGAAGGAGGTCACAGCATAGCTCATGTATAGCTTATTCCAACAGTGATTTGTGTAGAAGTGATATAGAGGAGATAATTCAGGAAATGTACAGTTGGAAGAGATGGAGGTTGTGGAGGTAATTGATGGATCAGTCTGAGTGTTGCACGGATGACCACGTGATGCTAAGTGTTAGAGTTTTTCAAAACTGTTATGCTTTTATGAATGGAATCTGGGATCCTCGAGGGAACTGGAACTCCATGGGCTTGTAGGTGATGGAGAATTGACTTTTTTTGGCAAGGCAATTGGGATTAAATCACCTGCCCAGGTATTAAGTGTCTGAGGCCAGAATTGAACTCCGGTCCTCCTGACTCCAAGGTTGGTGCTCTCCCTCCTGCAGCGCCACCTTGCCGCCCCTTTGGCCTTATTTTCTACACAGCTACAGGTCCTCTTCCCCTGGAACAATGATTCTGTCCAGAAGGGGCTCTTCATCCCTTGGAGCTTCTCCACGGACGCCTTCTTCATGACTCTGCTCAGGTTTGACGTCATTGCTATCAACTTCCACCAGCCACAGAGCTTCTCATAGGAGCCACCCAGTGATCGATCCATATAACAGGATAGCAAATGAATTTCCTGAAGGCCCTTGTCTATTGTGACTCTGTTTCTACCACATTTGCTGCTCTTTGGGAAACCTACTAATGAAATTAAAAAAAATACCTAGAAGAAACCATATAAAGTAATGGGTAGACTCTCTAGGGAGGATTTAAGGGAAATCACAGACTAGAGTCATACCAGGCAGGGACAAGTGTACCCACGGAATATTTAACATAGTGTTTGGCACATAGTAGGTATTTAAATGTTTGATTGGTTGGGTGGAATCCCCAACCCAACGTGAGATCTGAACTCCATCAATGCCTTGAAGTTATCTCTATATATGCCTTACCTCTCTATTAGAATTTGAGCTCTATAAGAACAGGGTCTTATCTACCATAAACTTTGAATCACCCTTTCCTGACTCCTTAGCAAGGAGGCAGTATAGTAGAGTGTGAGGAATTGGGTTCAAATTTTGCCTCTGATGCTTACTATCTGGCAAGTGACTTGTCCTCCCTGAGAACGTTTCCTTAGCTGCAAAATGGGGATATTGGTCTCTGAGGTCCATTCTAGCTCTTCTAATCCTCAATCGATTCTCTTTTCCGAGCCTCAGTTTCTCTGTCAGATGAGGAGATTGGACTGAAAGGCCTCAGTTCCCTCCTGGCTCTAGATCTGTGATGGTATGAAATCAGAACAGGACCCTCTACACATTAGGGACTTAATAAATGCTTGTGGAATTTAATTTAATTCAATTCACAAAAGCCTCTGCCTTGGAAAGTGGATGAAATGTTCCCCAGCACAGGTTCTCTATAGCCCCTGCCAGTTCTCATGTTCTATGGTTTCATTACAGGAGTGAACAAACCTCTTGGATTTTGCAGGTTGAGAAAACAATCATTGAAAAGGAAATTGGGCCAGCCAAGTTGTTAAGGAAGAAATGGCGTTAAGCTTGTCTTCATACAGTCAACTCAGCCAGGCACAAAATGAAACATGCACTCGTGACACCCATTGGGGAAAAACAATTAGGATTGTCAGGCAGCATTCCGGTTAGCAGGAGAAACTTGTGCCCAAAGTACACAAATGTAGAGCAGCTCTTGTTTCTCCCTGGTCCTAACCACCACCAGTGTGCTTCCCTTCTCAGGAGTCTCTTATGGGTGGTTGCCCAGAAACTTCTCCTGCCTGACCCAGATAGGGGGATAGCTACTCAGAAATGTTGTCACCCTTGATCCCAGGGGAATGGTCTGGGGCTGCTTCCCCTCCACTGCCCAGATCCTTTTAAAGTTTCAGGCTTCCTGGATGGAAGACCTGGCAAGAACAGAAAAGGTGAAGCAGAGTCGCTTCATCCCTGGCCTGGAGCCAGGAGACTTCTTCTCTTCCTCCTCAAAAGTTATGAGAGAAGCATAATTAACCAATGGATAGAAGCTGGAAAGACCTATTTTACATCCTGTAGATGACAAATTAACTTTGTGACCCTGGGAAAGCCTTGGTGTCCTAAATAATTCTCTAAGATTGGAAGTTAGAGATTAGTTGCTGCTCTTCATTTGATGGAAAGGGGGATGTTCACAAAGGAAGTTCCCAACAGTGGTGAAATCAGAGGTCCAGATTCTGACTCCTTTCCTCCACAGTCTTTCCTAAAAGAGGGAAACGTGGAAGGCGACACAACTGTTGCCCTCTTGTGCTGGTAGATGACAGAAAAACAACACGAACAAGGCAAGATAAAGAATCAGAAGTATAGCGTGTAGAGTTGAGACTAGCATTCAAACAAAGCAGAAGCATAATCTGTCTTTTCATTTACCTAGGTTTGTGACTTCAGTGCCATCCCTGATTCGTTCTTATGCGTATTCGTGTATCCAAGTAGTTGTCCTTTCTATCTCCATGACATCTTCTGAATTCTAGCGCCTTTTCCCTCCCACTTAGACAAACATCACTTTGATCCCAGCCTTCTCTTCATTAAAAAAGACCCTTTTGATGTCTCTGGGATGATCAGTGAAGGGAACGTATGGCCAAGGGCAGACTACATGAAGTAATCTAAGTGATAAACTGAGGAAGTGATGTAAAAGGACTCCAGTGCAACCCATTGAGAGCACCTGATTATGAAGATGAAAGCTGAAGTTGAAGCCATATCACAGAATATGATACTGGAGTGTAACTGATACCACACAATAGCACCAGGAAGCTGTTGGGGCCTATTACTGTACAATAATGAAAGCTTTACAGGATAACTTTGGGTGTAGGGGTCAAGAAAGGATACATTTAGTAAGAACCAAATTTTATTGGTCAAAGATGATTACAGCTATCCCCAAGAAATGCGAGACTTGCACCCACTGAGTGAAAAGAAAAGTACCGTTGACTTGTGCCATATATTTGGATAGCATTAGCACCAGTCAAGCTTCAGAACTGGTCTACATTGACTTTTTAATCTTTGGCAAGAGTTAGCAAGAACACAAGTCACATACTGGTCATGACTGACCAATGTATACATGAGCATACACGAAGAGGAGGAACAAGCAAACACCCACAGTTGCTAAAATATTGAGAACAAGTATTTTTCATTAGATGGACTTCCTCCTGGGATCCATTTGAACCAAAGCAGACAGTTTTGGTCGGCATTAAGAAGTTTAGAATGATGCTTTACCTCCATCAAGGTGGACCCAAGACCTGAACATTTCAACTACACACTAATGAGATATCAGGCACACTGAGATCAGAACAAGATCACAATGGAGCCAAAATCTGTACAGCATTCCATCAGGAGCATTACGCTAACTCCACATGTCATTGGCTAATGCTTGGGCACAAGGCACGCCAACTGATTAATTTGTGTTTTGGATTCCTGATGGTGGAGGGATTGCAATTATGGCCAAGTGTTACTTTTCTTGACTGGGAGGGAAGCTAGATCCACCCAGATCCAACTTCAGCCCAGAAGAACTTTGAAAGAAATGCACAACGATCCGATCTTTGAATTTGTGGTCAAGACTTGCTATAAAGGGACAGGATTCTGCTGAGAAATCTTGATGTTCATGGGACACATGCATTAGCAAACTGATGGAAAGCCATTCCATATTTAGTAGTGGAGAGACCGGTAACTTACCTATTTACAAAGTAGTCCTGGAGACAGGTGGAGGCTTTGCACATCCAATCCACTGTGATCACTCCTGCCAGTAGGGGAGTCAGTTGGACTGGAAGATGAACAAATAGAGGCTAATAGACACTGAGACAAAGAGGCCATCTGGAAGTCATACAATGTCAGCCTGACCAGAGACAGTGCCTCAGAAAGAGATACTTCAGATGCAGGAGACTTTATGTCCTGGATCTCAAGAGTGAATAACACTGATAAGCAGCTGAGGCCCTAGGCTAGCTCAGGCTGAGGAAGGGAAAGCTCCAATTCTTCTAATGATTGGGATCAGCTGATACACACAGTGGGCATGAGAGGCAGATAGCTCAGCAAAGCACAGAAGGGCAAAGGCTATCCAACTGGTGACTAGACTTGTATGTCATGGCATCACGTCCCTGATGTCATGGTCTCTTCAAGAACGAAGGACAAATAACAATAGACTGACATAATATGTTAGGTGAGATTGGGAAAGTTACACATATAGCTAGATAATTATGCCAGTGTTTACCTATATAATGTGCTCTTTCCCCATAATTGCTTGTGTTAATTAACTCACATGTTAATTGCTTTTTAATCACGTCATTTTTTTTTCATATGTATATTTGCAGACAGCTAGATGCTGCTGGGGTGGATAGAGCACTGGGCCTGGAATCAAGAAGACTCATCTTCATGAGTTCAAATCTGGTCTCAGATACTTCCTAGCTGTGTAACCCTGGGCAAGTCACTTCACACTGTTTGCCTCAGTTTCCTCATCTGAAATATGAACTGGAGAAAGAAATGGCAAACCACTCCAGGATCTTTGCCAAGAAAACTCTAAATGAGGTCACAAAGAGTCAGACATGACTTAAATCACCAAACAACAACATTATATGTATGTTAGGTAGTTTTTAAAACTGTGCTTAATTTGTTGTTAGCTATATGCAGATATATAACTGAATACCTCTTTGAATCTGGCCATTTTGCATTTCCTACTGATGTTATTAAGTGACTGTAACAGCCATTCCATTAAGACTTGGACTCTAGCTACCTTGGGGGGTGGGGCAGGGTATAAATCACTAAAGGCCCTGAAGATTGATTTTCTTCCCAGTTTAGGAAGAGAGGAAGCTATCTTGAGATAGGAATTGAAGATTGGAGGGTTTTTTCCTATTACAGTAGGAGTTTACATTTTCTGGAGAAGGAAGACGGTTAATTATGAGATTTGATCATAAACTGCAGCAAACTTTTCCTGAGACTCTTTAATACAAAGCACTCAAGGATGTATTCAAAAAGGAAAATGTAGAACCTTTCCATTTCAGTTAAGAGTTATCCAAGATTTAGGGACTATGAGTTTTGCCAAATACATTCAAATAGATTTTTTTGAGGACAGCAGATATTAAAGCTGAGAACAGAGTAAGGAGATTCATTAATTATCCCACCCCCTTAAAATGATTACTTTTGCTAAGTAAGACCACTTCTTCTTGGATAAGGTCACTTCTTGTTGGAATCACTCAATTTGAAATGAGTGTCAATAGGACCTATATACCTGCTTGAACCCTTCAAAGTCATCCTTTGAGGGGGAGGATTCCGGAAAGATGGAGGTGTAGGTGAGTAAATTTCAAGCTCTCCAGATTCCCCCCACAAACACAACCAATTTGTGCCTCAGTACCAAAGCAGACTTGTGAAAAATCAAGAAGTTTTGGGGCAGAACAGGGATCACCCTGGCATGATCCAAGAAGATCTGAAGAAAGCCCCCAGGCTAGGGATTAACCAGTGTGAAGTGCAAACACCTCCTGGCTGGCTCCACATAAACACCAGTGGGGAGCCATGGGGCTAGCTGGGTTTGGCTGGAGCCTCTGCAGGAACCAGAGAAACTGTCACCTCCGGGACCCCAAGTGTAGTTTGGGGTTTGAGTCCTGGCAGACTGAGGGGGCTCTGGACAAGAAGGAACCAGCACACTGGGAGTACAGAAGCAGTGGGTCTGGGACACTGCTGGCTGCAGGCACTTGTGGGAGGGGGGAGCCCTTGGTTTGGGGTTGCAGCTCAGAGAGGAGAGCTGAAATGAAGCTAGAAGCCCCCATCCCCACACTCCATGATTAAAGATATTTACACTAATATTTCTCATTAGAAAAATAATGAATTGGCAAAGAAGAAAGATCCCAACCATAGAAACTTACTATGGGAAGAGTGAAGACCAGGATTTATCATCAGTGAACACTAAAGTAGCAAAAAGCTTCTTCTACCCCAAAGAATAATGTTAAATGGCTCCCTGGCTAGAGAGAATTTATAGAAGAACTCAACAAAAATCAAAAATCAACTGAAAGCCAATGAGAAAAAACTAAAAAAAAAACACAAAAAAACATCCAAGAAAAACAAGGCAATTATAAAAAAAAAGTTAAGCAACTAGAAAAGGAGATAGAGTCTTAAACATGAAAATAATTCTTTTTTTTAATTAAAGCTTTTTATTTGCATAACATATGTATGAGTAGTTCCTCAACATTGATCCTTACAAAGCTTTCCATTACAAATTTTCCCCCCAATCCCTTCCTCTCCCCTAAATGGCAGGAAGTCTACTATATGTTAATTATATTAAAATACTTGACAAGTCGAATATATGTATACATATTCCCACACTTATTTTGCTGTGCAAGAACAATTGTATCTACGTGAACAGAAAATATCTGAGAAAGGAAACCCAATGCAAGCAAACATCAATCGAGAGCATGGAAATGTTATGTTGTGGTCCACATTTCACATCCCTCTCTCTGGGTATATATGGCTTTCTTCAGTGAACAATTGGAGGTGGTTTGAGGCATTTCTTTGTTGCAGAGAGCCATGTCCATCAGAATTGATCATCATATAGTCTTGTTGTTGCCGTGTATAATGATCTCCTGGTTCTGCTCACTTCACTCAGCATCAGTTCATGCAAGTCTCTCCAGGCCTCTCTGAAATCGTCCTGCTGGTCGTTTCCTACAGACCAATAATATTGCATAACATTCATATACCATAATTTACTCAGCCACTCTCCAATTGATGGGCATCCATTCAGTTTCCAGTTTCTAGCCACTACAAAAAGGGCTGCCACAAACATTCTTGCACATGTGGGTCCTTTTCCCTCCTCTAAGATCTCTTTGGGATATAAGCCCAATAGAAACACTGCTGAGTCAAAGGGTATGCACAGTTTGATAACTTTTTGAGCATAGTTCCAAATTGCTCTCCAGAATAGTTGGATCCGTTCACAGTTCCACCAACAACGTATCAGTGTCCCAGCTTTCCCATATCCCCTCCAACATTCATCATTATCTTTTCCTGTCATTTTAGCCAATCTGACAGGTGTGTAGTGGTACCTCAGAGTTGTCTTAATTTGCATTTCTCTGAACAATAGTGATTTGGAGCAACTTTTCATATGACTAGAGATGGTTTTAATTTCATCATCTGAAAATTGTCTGTTCATATCCCTTGACCATTTATCTATTGAAGAGTGGCTTGAATTCTTATAAATATGAGACAATTCTCTATATATTTTAGAAATCAGGCCTTTATGCCCATCAATTGGAGAGTGGCTGAATAAATTATGGTATATGAATGTTATGGAATATTATTGCTCTGTAAGAAACGACCAGCAGGATGATTTCAGAGAAGCCTGGAGAGACTTGCATGAACTGATGCTCAGTGAAATGAGCAGAGCCAGAAGATCATTATAAACAGCAACAACAATATTACCTGGTCATCAATTCTGATGGACATGGCTCTCTTCAACAATGAAATGTCTCAAACCAGTTCCAATTGTTCACTGAAGAAAGCCATATAACCCAGAGAGAGGGATATGAAATATGGACCACAGCATAACATTTTCATGCTCTCGACTGATGTTTGCTTGCATTGTGTTTCCTTTATCTGATTTTTTTCTTGTAGATATGATTTTTCTTGCACAACAATAAGTGTGGAAATATGTATACATATATTCGACTTGTCAAGTATTTTAACATAATTAACATGTAGTGGACTTCCTGCCATCTAGGGGAGGGGAAGGGACTGGGGGGAAATTTGTAATGGAAAGCTTTGTAAAGATCAACGCTAAGGAACTACCATACATATGTTATGCAAATAAAAAGCTTTATTAAAAAAAGAAAAAAAAAAGAAACTGTTAGCTCCTTGAGGGAAGGGACTATTTTTGTCTTTCTTTTCATGCTTATCAGAATGTATGTATAATAAATATTTCTTCACGACTTGGAAAAAAAAAAGAAATGAGGCCTTTATCCGCACCCTTAAATGTAAAGATGATTTCCCCATTTGATGCTTCCCTCCTAATCTTGTCTGCATTAGTTTTGTTTGTACAGAAACTTTTTAACTTAATATAATCAAAATTATCTATCTGGTGTTCAATTAAGAGTTCCAGATCTTCTTTGGACATAAACTTATTCCATCTCCACAGGTCTGAGAGGTAAACTATCCTATGTTCCTCTAATTTGCTTACAATGTCACTCTATATCTAGATCATGAACCCATTTAGATCTTATCTTGGTATGTGGTGTTAGGTGTGGGTCAAGCCCTAATTGATGAAAATAATTCTTTTGGAAATTAGAATTGCATCACTACACACATGACAGGAAAAGATAATGATAAATTTTGGAGGGGATGTGGGAAAACTGGGACACTAATACATTGTTGAGGGAGTTGTGAACTGATGGAACCATTCTGGAGAGCAGTTTGGAACTATACGCAAGGGCTATCAAACTGTGCTTACTCTTTAATCCAGTAGCATCTCTCCTGAGTCTGTATCCTAAAGAGCTCACAAAAAGGGAAAGGGACCCACATGTGCAAAAATGTTTGTGGCAGCCCTTTTTGTAGTGGCTAGAAACTGAGTGGATGCCCATCAGTTGGGGAATGACTGAATAAATTATGGAATATGGATATTATAGAATATTATTATTCTCTAAGAAATGATCAGCAAGATTTCAGAGAGGCCTGGAGAGACTTACATGAAGTGATGTTAAGTGAAATGGGCAGAACCAAGAGAACATTGTATACAGCAACAACAAGATTATGTGATGATGAACTCTGATGGATGCAGTTCTTTTCAACAATAAGGTGATTCAGGCCAATTCCAATAGACTTTGGATGGAGAGAGCCATCTGCATCCAGAGAGAGGACTGTAGGGACTGAATGTGAATCACAGCTTAGTATTTTCACTTTTTGTTGTAGTTTGCTTGCTTTCTCATTTTCCCCCCTTTTAATCTGATTTTTCTTATACATAATGATAAATGTACAAATACATATAGAAAAATTGCATATGTTTAACATATATTGGATTACTTGCTGTATGGGGGAAGGAGTATGGGAAAGGGAAGGAGAAAAACTTGGAACACAAGGTTTTGCGAGGGTGAAAGTTGAAAACTTTACATATATTTTGAAAATAAAAAGCTATTATTTAAAAAAAAGAAAATGAGAATTGGGCAAGGGGAAGCCAATGAAGTGATGAGATCAAGCAATAACAAAACAGAATATAAAGAATGACAAAAATAGAACAGAATGTGAAACATCATATAAAAACAGATCTGGAGAACAGATAAAGAAGAGAAAATGTAAGAATAACTGGACTATCTGAAAACTGTGACTAAAATAAAGAACTCTGACACAACAATGCAAGAAACTATCCAAGAAAATTATCTTGGGGTCATAGAATGTATGGATAAAGTAGAAATAGAAAACATCCACTGAACACCACCTCAAAGAGACCCTTTATGAAAAACACATGGGAATATTATTGCCAAATTTTGAAACCCCCAGATTAAAGAGAAAATCTTGCACAAACAAGAAAAAAACAATTCAAATACACTGAAGCTACAATTAGAATTGTACAGGACTTATCTATCAGCAGTCACATTAAAAGACCACAGGTTCTGGAGTAACATATACCGGCAATCATAAGAATTAGGTGTGTGGCTAAATATAACACATCCAGCAAAATTATCTATAGTACTGACTGAAAAAAAATGGACATTCAACAAACTTGCAGATTTTCAGGATTTTCAACCAAATTTGAACTCAATAGAAAATTGAACATATAAGAGTCAATATCAAAGATCACTTTCAAGGAACTTAAGATGGATAAATTGGTTTTTACACGATAATGTATTCCACATGTTTAAGGTTATCATCAGCAATTGAGTAGCTCAAAAGAAAAATTGGGGCAGACTTAAAACAGTAATTATGTTATATAAATGAGGTGCAGCCTTATTAAAGGGAGGAAGAGGGCTACCATGAAGGGTATAGCACCTTCCAAAATCTATAAGGAAATAGAGAGGGATGGGCAAAGGGGTTAGCAAAAGGAATAACACAAGGAAAAGATCCATGGATGGGGGAAGATTAAATAATAGCCAAGCAAGTTAAGGAGCAGAATCCAAGCAAAGAGTTAGCAAGGACAGGAAAGATACATGTGTGTGTATGTATATATCTATATATGTATACATAAATATATCTTTGCTTAACTATAATCTGCTTGGTGGAGGCAGTGGGGATGAAAAGGGAAAAAATCACCTCCCAAAGTTATTGTGAGAAGATAATATATCCAAAGTGCTTGGCAATCTGAAGGAAGATTTGGATTCAAACTCTTGTCTTGGCTATAGGCCATACTGGCTATCTCTCGTTGCTACCAGATAACTAACTTTCCAAGACTTTGTTACAGTTATTTATCTTCATCTGTGGAAGGATATTTCACACTGGGAGTTCCCTAAGCCAATGGAAACACAGATTCATAGAATATTCCTGTTACAGAGACAACATAGTATGGCGGATAGAGAGAGAAGCACTCAGAGCCAGAAAGAATTGAATTCAAGAACCCCCTTTGGCTACTGATCCTAAGCAAATAGTTCGATTTCTTAGTGCCCTCAGCCAACTGGCCAAGATTGTAAGTTACAGGACAGGTTGTAGAGGGAATTTCTTCACCTGGGAGTTCCCTTTATCAATGTAAAGGCAAATCTAACCCCTATTCCCATTACAAAAGAACAACCTACAAGGAAATAAAGAAAAGATGGACACATGAATATAATTTTTCCTACTATAATTTCTCCATATACTTTCTTGAACTGGTAATTTATTAATATTTTGAATCCGTAAAAAACAGAAGAAAAAAATCACAAAGTCATTGTTTGTGAAACTTGGTTATTCCTTAAGGAACTAGCATAAAAGGAAGGAGTTATCTGAGATAGAGATTCTGAGGGTCTGAAAGTAGAGTAGAAGGAGTAGAGTTGTACAGAGTTGGCAAAAGAAGCCCTTGAGACAAATAAGACAAGGAGAAAGAGAATGTTGGACTGAACTGAGGTGGAGAAGGGAAATACTGAGGAGAACCAACAACTCTACAGGAAGCTTACAGCTAGGCTGATGTCACCAATACTCCCACATACAGAAGATCAAAAGGAAGTCCCGACAAAGACTATTTCCTCTGCTTCCTCTCTAGTGTCTCTCTGTCTACCAATAATCTGCTGCTTCTGTACTCAACCATTCCTAGTAACCTGAATTTTGTGTTCACCACAAAGAGGTCAGAGGTGAACTAGAAACATATATAAATGGAAATTTTGGGCAATCTCTGCCTAAATATTAGGAATCTTCATAATAATGCAGGAGGCTCAGCATTTGTAATTGAACTCATAACTTTTCTCCTAAAATAAACTCCCTAAAGCCGCAAAGGAAGGAACTATATGGATCTTAGGTACCATTATATTGCTACTAAGCTTACAACAAGCTAACTATAATGGCGTGTGGTTTATGAACTTGTTTTCTTTCTCCCTGCCTCCCCGTATACAGAATGTGAGCTCCATGATGACAGCATCAGTTTCATTTTTGCTTTTCTTTAGCCGGATTCTTGGCATAAGTAGGCACTTAAGAAATGTTTTTATTGTTGTCCAGGCCTGCAATCTGTGAGTCTGAAGTTACTTATTTTTCTGTGCCAGAAAGGACCTGAAGGATTTCATTCAATCCTGTTACTTTATAGATAAGAAACTGAGGCTCCGAAAAATGAAATGATATGCCCAAGATCATATAGTGAATTAATGGCAGAGCCAGAATGAAAATCCAAGTCTCCTGACTTCCAATGCTTCCCTCGACACTGTGTTGCTGATATTTGTCTTCTAAGTGTAGAAAACTTTCCAGGGCAGCGCTTTCACATTTCTGCTGGAGAGATATGTTAAGATATACTCACCATATTTATGAATACAGTCTGGGAGATGTAATGACCATCATTCATCCTTATGATCTTCTTGTATTAGAACCTGTAGACAGGCAAAGCAACAAGGGGAAAATCACACGGAATAGCATTATCGGGTGTGCCTGGCTCCCAGGCCATCCTTCTCCCCAGCCCAGATAATTAGATCTTTGATGCATGGTTCCGCAGAGAATGTTTGTGTCTCAGCATCCATTTCAGGCTTTTGCAAAAGCAGTCCAGGCCCATCTTTGCTTCATTCTAGAAATACCCGCCTGGGGAGTGGGATCTGGTCAATTGTGATGACCTGCCCATCCAATGTCCTGACACAAAATAGATATATCGGATTTGTACTTGGGTGAGTTTCAGAAGGCACATTTGAGGACAAATATGTTGGTGAGTCTGAGCTTCTTGAATTATGATCCTTGGAATAAGCTCCTTATTGCCTCCAAAGGGAGTAAGTATGCTATAGCAACTTGCCAGGAAAAAGAAACTTGGAGTGATGCGATGTACAAATGAATAGTTCATTTTCTTCGAGGGCCAAACTTGCTATATGTCAACAGTATTGGCTGTCATAGGAGATAGAGGATCGAAGCACTTTTCTCACAGGGTTCTTGGGAGGAAAGGACTTTAGAAATAGGACTTCTTCATGACTTATGGAAATGTTTTGCATAAATTCACATATGCCTTCTTAGTGAGGGGAAGGGTGGGGAGAAAGGAAGAGAACCCAAAACTCAAAGTTTTAAAAACCAATATAAAAATTGTTTTACATGTAACTGGGGAAAATAAAAATATTAAATTAAAAAAATAAAAGAAACTTTAATGGTAAAATGGTAAAAAAAAAAAAAGAAATATGAGTTCTTTTTATCTTCTCCAATAAAGTTTTCTTTTAGTGTTTGATCACAGTGTAGAGATGACCCTGGGCTTTCAAAGGCTCCAATAGTGGGCACTGTCCAACCGGAAAAGCTTTGCATATGAGCCGCCCAGTGGAAAAAGGTTTTGAGATCCAAGAACCAGCCAGGCTAGCTTTGGGGATCCTCAGCTCCAGCTTGACCACAGGGTGATTTAGCAGAAGGAAACCCAACAGAATGCCTCTAAAGACAAGGGCTGTTTCATTTTTTGCCTCTGGATCTTCAGGTTCTAGCTCAGTGCCTAGAATGGAGTTATATATATTTTCCTATAACATTGCCGGCCAAAATACCTTAATTAGAGAAAGACTGATGGTATCCTTCAAGAAAATTTATCTATTCTATAATTATAAGTGTAACTCACTTTCTTTTCCTTTAGAAGCTCTGGGTGTCATAATCAGTATTCATCTCCTAATTTCATATTTACCATTTTCTTCAGGCCATCTTTAGGCCACATCCTTCAGCTTTTCAATTTGCCCCAAAGAAAATTCTTTCTTTCTTGATTTCCTGCTGGGTCATAATCCCTATTTTCTCAAAAATTTAATTAGACGTGTCTGTGGATACCTCCCTCCAACTCCACTTTTCATCTGAGAAAAGCTGTCACTGCTAAAGATTTCTAAGAAGACAAAAAGCAAAAAAAAAAAAAAAAAAGAAAAGAAAACACACGACAGGTTCTACCTCTTTGAAAAATCTCACCAAGATTAGTTCCTTTCTCAGATGACAGAAAATGATGTCAAGAATAGCTAAAGATCCAGGGATGAGGATAAACATGATTATTAATTCATTAGTAGGCCATCGTCTTCTTCTTCACCCTTATTATTTTCCTTTATAAAGTCCTTTTCTCTTGACGCTGAATGTCCCCAGCTTATTTTCACAAGCCAACTTGTTAATTCTGTTTATCTCTGGAAGGGATCACAACAGCATTTGTGAAATAAAATGAAAAAGCTCTCTGCTGGAGGTTGGATGAACTGCATTAAAAATAGACAATTGAATTGTCAATAAAGACTCATCGTAAGTGTGGTTTATGTCAGTGTAGCTTCCTAAGAAATTTTCTGATATAATTAGGTCTGCAGAATTATGGTCTTATCATATTTTCCCTCCCTGTTCTTCAAAAAAATCACTCAATATACATTTTTCAAGTGCCTACTGTGTGCCAGGTATTCCAATAAACTCTGGGGATACAAAAAGAGGCCAAAGGCAGTCCCTTCTTCAAGGAGCTCACAATGCAATGGCCGAGACAACATGGGAAAAAAATCTATATTTGTTTTATATATATATATATATTATTGAACAAAGCTTTATACAAGATAAATAGGAAAAAGTTAACAGAGGGAGGGCAGTAGAATTAAGAAGGGCTGGGAAAGGCTTCCTGGAGAAGATGAGATTTTAGTGGGCTGTAAAGGAAGCCAGGGAAACCAGTAGGTGGAGATGAGGAGCAAGGGTGTTCCAGGCGTGGGGACAGCCAGAGAAAATGTCAGGAGCTGAGAGCATCTAGTTTGCTGGGCAACAAGGAGGCCAATTTCACTGGACTAAAATGTAGATGGTGGGGAGGGAGGTGTGAGAAGCCTGCACGGGGAGGAGGGTGCTGCATTGTGAAGGGTTTTGCAAGCCCAACAGACCATTTTGTATTTGATCTTGGAGGTCAGGATCCTGGGTCCTTGGAGTCAGGATAGGAGAAAATAACATGGTCAGGCCTGCCAGCTTGAGGAAAATCACTTTGTTGGCTGCAGGGATGATGGACTGGAGTGGGGAGAGAGTAGAGGCAGGTCTACCCAACCAGTGCATTAGTCCAAATGGGAGGTGATGAGGGCCTGCACCAGCGGTGGCGGTGTCAGAGAAGAGAAGGGGGGATATTTGCAGAGATGAGATGGACAGGGCCTGGCAACGGGTTGGCTATGGGGGTGGGGATGGGTGAGAAAGAGTGAGGAAGTGAAGGGGACTTCTAGCCTGTGAGTCTGAGAAACTGGGAGAGTGTGTGGCCCTCTACGGTAATGAGGAAGGTAGGGGGAGGGAAGGGCTCAGGGAGCAAGATAATCAGTTCTCTGTTAGACATCTTGAGTTTAAGATGCCTACTGGACATCTGGTTCAAGATGTTTGAAAGGTAATTGGAGATGAAAAGCTGGAAGTCAGCAGAAAAGTTAGGCTGGGATAGGTCAATTCGAGAATGATTAGCATGGAGATGATAATTAAATCCAAGAAAGCTGATGAGATGATTGAAGGAAGTAGTATAAAAGGAGAAGAAAGAGGGTCCCAGACAGAACTTGAGGGACACCTCCAGTTATGGTACAGGGTATCAGTGAGGATACAGTAAAGAAGAAAGAGTAAGAGTGACTAGAGGGGTAGGACAACTAGAAGAGAATATTGTCCTGAAAACGTAGAGACAAGATAGTATCAAGGAGGAGAGAGTGACCAGTAGTTCAAAGGCTGCTGAGAAGTTAAGGAGAATGAGGGCTGAGAAAAAGCCGTTGAGTTTGGCATTTAAGGGATCATTGGTAACTTGGAAGAGAGAAATTTTAGTGAAATGATGAGGATGGAAGCTGGCTGGCAAGGGGTTAAGAAAAGATTGAGAGAAAGTGGAAAAACCTGTTGTAAATAGTCTTTTCAAGGACTTAGACACAAAGGTCAAAGGAGATATAGGACTATAATGAGCAGGGATGGAAGAATCAAGCAAGGGTTATCTGAGGATGGGGCAGACATGGATATATGTTTGTAGGCAGTAGGGAAGGAGCCAGTAGTCGGAGAGATTGAAGATAAGTAATAGAGTGGGAGAAAGAAAACCTTAGAGCTTATCTTCAGGTAGTTTTAAATGGAAAGCTTCAAAATCCTACTTGATGCCCCATGCTCTGGGTACTCCAAGGAGAGGAATCATTCTGAATGGTCTTACCAAGCCAGAAAAGGCTCAGTCACTCGTGACTTTATCACCTCTCTGGACTTCACACCTTCACACACACTTCTCAGCCTGAAGAAACTGAAGTTCACTTTGCTGACTGGTAAGTCCTTACTTCAGGCGACCATTTCACGAGAGACCTCAGCCACACTCGCTTTTCATTTCCAGTTTTTCTCTCTCTGGACTTCTTCATCTCCTTACCAGCTACCTCACCCATGTCCAGGTACCCTTCGTTTCAAGAACCCACTTTCTAGATTCCCTAGGAACCAGTGAACGAGCTGAGTTTCTGCCATCTAAGGACCAGCCTGGCTAAGTTGGGAGAGCTCCATCACCATTCAAAAAGCAGAGTGCAGAATTCTTTTGGGCCCAGCAACTCAGGAAACGGTTGCTTATGGCACGAAAGGGTTGCATCCTGCATTTATAGAAAGAGCATCTATGTCAGTGGCACTTGGCTTTGGAAGCACTGAAAGGCTAGCTTCTGCTTAGCCCCAGAGAACAGGACAAGGTCAGAACTGCAATGAATCATAGTTGGAGTTGATGTAAGGAAAAACTTAATTTTCCTGGTTTCTTTATCTGTGTACATGCTGTATCCCCATAAGGAGAGTGTAGATTCTCCTCCTCCTCCTCCTCCTCCTCCTCCTCCTCCT
>JAJPUD010005470.1:53140-75467 GCA_023553655.1 Myrmecobius fasciatus
TATCTATCTATCTATCTATCTATCTATCTATCTATCTATCTATCTATCCATCTGATTGTCTGTCTGTCTGTCTCTACCTACCTCTCTTGGGCCCTTCAATGGGCCACTCAGTTTCAGCAATCTCTGTGGCTGTTTGACCTGGTTCCTTAGGGAGTTGTGTGAGGAAGCCATGGTCTTGAGTATAGGTCACTTATTCTGATTCTTGAGCCCAATTTGTATCTTTTCTCCAGATCACTATCTCGCAGATATATCCTCAGCCCAAGACAACTAGGTAAAAGACCCCGTGTATATCATTACTCTCCGTCTCCACTGCATGCACAAGCCACACTGATGGAGAGGTTGTAGCTTCTTTTACATAGGTGAAGAAGACAAGGTGGTCCAGTGCAGTTTGCAATATATTGGGGGACAGAGGACCTTGGATTGAATTATGGTCCTGCCACTGGACTCTGTGACTTTGGCCAAAGACAGTCAGCCAAATGTTTTAGTTGTAAATTCCCAGCTCTAAGCTTCAGAAATTGTATGAACTAAAAAAAAAGACAGGTACTATTTTATTACAAGAATTTACAGATACACATGGATAATAAGCTACCATTTCATGAATAATCATGAAAGTTTTGCATGCTTTCTTGACTTTTCCACCTAACTGTGCCTCAGTTTCTTATCTTAGATCGTCTCTAGGACAACTAGGTGGCACAGTGGGCAGAATACTGGCCCTGGAGTCAGGAAGAACTCAATTCAAAACCAGCCTCGACACATACTGGCTGTTTGACCCTGGACAAGTCCTTTAATGTCTAGCAGCAGCTCCCCAGCTCTAACCCCTAGTTTAGGTTGATTTTCATGGGCTGCTACAACAGACTGACCAACTAGATTGGAAATATCTTGAGGCCAGGACCTGTTTTGGTCTGTGTGTTTCTACCCTCAGTGCCTTGCCTCTAATAGGCTCTAGAATAAATTGAAATTTGAAGTTGTGAGTTACACAGATAGTGCTAGTGCTTGATAAATGTTCGCCGATAAAATGAAAGTGATTCCCATTGGAGGGGCTTCTGAGCTAGTTGGTGAAGCATCCAAGATTTATGGGAGGAGCGTTTTGCAGGCTTCTTCCAAGCCCTAAAGCACATAGTCAGTGACGTTTCATACAGGTAGTAAATTCACACTTCTTCCTCAGTCTCTTACCTTGCCTCCTTTCTAATGCCAGTTAGATTTCCTAGTAGGATGACCACCACAGTAAGAGGCAGGAGGCCTAGGCTGTGTGAACTTAGGGAAATCGTACAACTCTTCTGAAGTCTAGCTTCCTGGTATAGCAAATGAGATAATAATCCTGGCCCTGCCCACCTCACAAGGCTTTCCAAGGAACAAATGAGAGAATGAACAGGAATATTCAGGGTGATCCAGAAGTCTTAGTGCAGTTGTAGCATTTAAGCTATTAAAGCTTAAAACTGCACCAAGACTTTTGCATCACCTTCCACATGGAAGGGCCATTGCATTTTTAAGAAAGACCCATATGAACTTCATTTAAGCCTCTTCTTCTCCATTTATACTAGATTTTATCATAGGAGCCAGAAAGGACTTCAGGGTCCCCATAGATCAATACCCTGATATTTACAGAACAGGAAACTGAGGCCCAGAGCAGCAGTAATATGGAAGGGAGAGAAGATCATGTAGTCTAACTTTCTCATTTTACAGATGAGGAAACTGAGCTCAAAGTATTTTGAAATGATTTTCCCAAGATTACACAAATAGTGGCAAAGCCACATTTGAACTTGGGTCTTTTATTTTTAATTATTTATTTAATTTTATTTAAACAATTATTTTGAACTTAGGTCTTGACTATAATTTTTTTCCTTTTTTTACACCACGAGTGACTAGTATTTATAAAATTGGTTAACCACAATTGAGGCCCCTCAGGCCTTGAATGAGCACGGCATGTACAAAATGGATGCCTTCCCTCTTTACTTAAGAAGTCCTTGGAGTTAAGATAATTAGGATCCCAGATTCTGAGCTAGAAGGAACCTTCCAAGAAAGCCTAGTCCATCCCTTCCATTTTACATGCCATCCCATGAAATGTCTCTTGTTACATGCAGATTAAAAAACAACAAAAGAACCCTAGCTCCAGATATGGGTCCTTTCTAAGGCTACACAGTTAATAAGCAACCAAGTTGGAATCTGAATCTGGGTCTTCCATCCACAAAGCCAATACCCTCATAGCCACCTTTGGATAAATGGGCTTGGGTGTTTTCCTGTCTTCATACTGCCTGGTCTTGTACATGTTTCTAAAACCTGAGCCCTTCAAGCCTTTGGAGTCCCAGAATTCTCAGGTGAATGAGGTATGAAGAGGGGCAATGTTAGAGAAATAATCCCATCACGCTTCAAGTCATAGGTTCAAACCCCATCTCAACTGACAGTAAGTGACTGGGTCCAGATGAAAAGCCTCCCCTCAAGGTTGTGTGTGTCCCTCCTCTGCTAGGATTCATTCTCAGGATCCTGGTGCTTACAGCTTGTTCGTGGCTAGCTCATTTCCCTTGGGTTGCACTTAGGTTCCCATCATTTTGTACTGACTTCAGGGGAGTTGGAGGAGCACCTAACTGGGTGGCCATCCTTTGGAAGAAGTGAGATTCTCTGAAAGAGAATCCCAGAAACTCAGAGGCTGAAGCGACCTTAAAGGATCCTTCTACTGGGCCAGGGACTCTCTAGCCTCTGTGTGAGAACTCCAGTGGGGGGATAACCTCTCAAGGTGCCCATTTATCTTTGGGACAGCTCCAAATATCTGGCAACTTCCAGCATCAAACATAAATCTGACTTTCTGTAACTTCTCTTCATGTAATCGTTCCCCAGTTTCCTTTAGCAGGGTAAAGTCTTTTTGATTCCCCTCAAATCTAAGTGTCTAATTTTTTAGGAAGTCGGCAATGTGTCCTTCCCCTGCACGCAGTCTTTTTGGTTATGCAGCCCAGGACTGGGCAGAGTGTTTCTAGACAGTGTCTGGCCCACCCTGAATAGGCCGACAGCCTCACCTTTCGTCCTGTGGGTGGATGAATGTGTTGTCCTTTGTAGGAAGATGATGCTGCTGGCATATTGTCAATAGAGTGTCTGAATCACCAATCATGGCCTGTTTGATCTGGAAAGAATTTGAGAGATCATTCTGTCTGCTTCAGGCCCCCATCTGATGGATGGTCTGTTTATGAAGACCATTAATCCTGTCTGGCTAGATTATCCAACTTGGTCTGTGTTAAACTACATTCTCTTTATTTTTGACTTCAACGCCCAGTTTATCCAGGTTGTATATATGTGTATGTATGTATATATATATATATATATATATATATATATATATATATACACACACACATACATATGTATATATTCTCTTCCTGACTTTTCAGTGCAGTTTCTTTGTTTAGCTTCATGCCATACAGGTCACTGGATAAAAAGGGTGGGCTTGGAGGGAAGCAAATGCAGAAGACATAAAGAATAAAAAGAAAGTAATTTTTCAGTGTGGTTGGAGAAAATTAACTGGGAGACCACAAAGGTGCTCCTATAGGAGAGGAGCTGAATCTCAGAGGCAGCTAGTAGTGCTAAGAAGTAGGAAGGGAGACCATACCAAGTGTGAGGCTATCCTGCAGCAAGGCATAAGGATGGGAAATGAAATATCATGAAGGAAGGATAGCAGATTGACTCCTTTGGCTGAAATGTAGAGTATATGAGGATGATAACAGGGGATCAGTCTGGAAAGATAGAGTAAAGCCAATTTATAAAGGATTTTAAATGTCAGTTAGTGTAGTTGGGATTTTTGAGAGATAATAAGGAGCTATTGAAACTTCTTAAGCTCATATCTGTCATTTATCCATTTTTTAAAATGGTAAAACATCTTTACTGCTATTTTTGTTATCACATAACCTTCACCTTGGAATGTACTGTATCCCTTCCCCTCCCTTAACCAGATATCCGGAGGAAAAAGGAAGAGGTAAGTTGATTTAGTAAAACTAATCGATGCATTAGTCAAGTCCACTAGATGCAATACTCTATACCCATACTCTCCCACTTGTGAAATTATAAAAAAGGAGAGTAATGTATTTTCTTATCTCTTCTTTGAGACCAGACTTGGTTGTAAAAGTTATTTTCCATTTTTCTTTTTAAAACATGTAATCATCATTATATATTGTTTTCCTGATTCTCATTACTTTGCATCAATTCATAGACATCTTATCATGTTTCTCTTAGTTCTCTGAATTCATGGTGTGTTTTTTTTTAGCACAATAACCCATTATATTAATTTACCATCATTTCTTTAGCCTTTCCCAAATAAAAGGCTCTCACTGTTTTGAATCCTTTCCTTCCTTTTATAAGTACTGCTACTACTACTTAGGAATAGATGAGACCTTTCTTTCTCTCTTTAATCTCCTTGGGGCATATGTCTAGCAGTGAGATCTCTGAGTTGGGAATGGACTTTTGGAATATCAATTTGACAGCCATGTGGATGATGGATTGGACAGGGGAGAGACCAAATGCTGGGAGACCAATTAGGAATCTATTGCAGGTGAGCACGGTGACCTTTTGAGTGAAGAGAATGAAATGAGATTGTATGGTGGTGAAATCAACAGAACTTGGTAATTGGTAGGTTAGGAGACTAAGGGAAACTGAAGACTGTGAAAGATGTTTTTCAAACTTTATTTTTTCTTCTAAAATCATATTTGCCAAAACTCTAATGGTAATTATTTTTTGGTGAAATAACCTGACCACTATGAAAATTTTGAAATTATTTGTTTTAAATTTCTGTTGTGATTTAGCAGCAAGAACACTATATTTAGAGCCAGAGGTCAGGATTTATACTTCTGCCATGTTCCTTACTGTATGACCATTTAACTTCTTTTGGCCTCAGTTTCTTGTACTGTAAGATGAAGGGATCTAGAAATGGCCTCTTTGGTTCTTTCAAGCTCTGAATCTATGATCCCATGACCTTAGAAGCCAAAGATTATGGGGGAGAATTTTTTAGGGCTCTCAATGTTTACTCTGCAGTACTTTGCAAATGGCAAAATGACATTAATATACCTTCCAACATCCATCACATCTTTGCAACTCTGATTTGAACTGACTCCCTATTGAAAGAGGAGTTGGGGGTGGGTAATAGAGACATTTTACAAAAAAGTCAAGGGAAGAATTTTACATCTCAGCTTGCTGGGACAGCTAGGTAGCACTGGGTAGAGCATTAGGCCAAGAGTCAAGAAGACCTGAATTTTAATCCAGTCTCAGACACTTTCTAGATGTGTGACCCTGGGCAAGCCTGGTAGCCCTTATTTGCCTCAGTTTCCTCATCTATAAAATTGGAATAATAACAATCCACCCCCCAAGATTGCTGTGAAGATTAAATTAGATTTCTGTTAAGCTAGTGCCTGGCACATAATGCTATGTAAATGTTGGTTATTATTATTATTTCTTCTTATTCTCTGCTTGGCTTTAGCCACATGGTCCAAACATACTATACTCTGGTTGATCAGTGTCTCTGGGTAAGTACATTGTCTATGGGTTAGGTTTTGGTGATGTGTGTGCCCAGTCCCCGCTAGCTACCTTTCAAAGATGTTTCAAAAATGCAAGTCTTCCATCAGATAATTTGGAGCTAATACTAAGAATTCAATGCTTTATGGGCAGAGGGAGACATGTTACTTTTTGCTATTGTAGACTTCCAATTGCACTGTTATTAGGGAGCTCTGAGTAACTCCATTTACCATTTTTGCATTTTCGACAACTGCTCTACAGCTTCTAGCTGTTGAGAGTTGCCAGAGGAAGGAAAAATTACTTTGGGTGGAGGCAAGATGCTGGAGAAGAGGCAGGAACTCAGCTGAGCACTCCCAAATTGCCCTCCAAACAACTTTAAAACAAATCCCAGAGTAGAAGAATCAACAAAACGATGGGGTGAGACCAATTTCTGGCCCGAGACAATGTAGGAGGTTGGCAGGAGTGAGTGGGGTGAGAGCAGAGTGCAGTTCATTGCAGGCATGCCTGTGTAGGCGCCAGTCAAAATGAGCCCCCCCTTTCCCCTAGTGGGGCAGTTAGAAGGAATATACATAGAGAGCACAGGTATGAGTTGACTAAGATGGGATGATATCCATAAAAACAAAATTAAGGGGTGAGAAAGAGGAATGCACTGGGAGAAGGGGGAAGGGAGAGGTGGGATAGGGTAAGACCTATTACAGTGGAGGAGAAGATGGGGGTGGGGTGGGGTGGGGTTGATGGGCAGCAACTGAACCTGGCTCTCCTCAGAATTGGCTCAAAAAGGGGCCAATTCAAATTCAGTTTAGTGTAGAAATCTATCTCACCATATAGGGAATTAAGAGGGGAGGGGGGTCAGGGAGGACTGATAGAAGGGAAGGCAGAATGGGGGAGGTAGTGTTCAGAGAGTTGCCTGGGCCATTGACAAATTAAATGACTTCCACAGGATTATATTATCTCTTGTGTCAAGAGGTGGGACATAAACCCAGGTCTCTGACCACGATGGCTGGCTGCTTCTTAGAAGTGGTCCCAACTCTTACAAATAGGATATCAAGTCTAATTTTACTATGAAAAGTATTTATTGCCCGTGATCTCTTCATGGCATAGAGGTGACACTGGCGTCTCTGAGGCTGTGCCAGGGGACCATAGACCCTTGCAGGTCCTACTAAGCTGGCAAGGCTTTGAATACGACTCCCAATAATTCCAGCAATTGACTTTTATCTTGTGCCTTTAAGGCTAACTTTAAACTAGGATAATGCTTTACAGTCAATATGTCATTTGAGCTTCACAACAAGCCTGTGAAGGAGGTGCTATTACGAGCTCCTTTTTACAGAGTAAGGGCACTGAAATTCAGAGCAGCTCGGTGGCCTGCCTAGAGTCAACACAGTTTGCAAATGTCAGATTTGGAATTCAAACCCAAGACCTCCTGACTCCAAGTTCAACACTTTTTCCACTATAAAATAGGGACTATCTTTCTTCCCTCTCTCTTTCTCTCTCTCCCTCGCTCCTTCCTTCCCTCCTTCTTTTCTTCCTTCTTTCCCTTCTATCTTTCTTTCCATCTATCTATATTTCTTCCTCCCTCCCTCCCTTCCTTCTTTCCTTCCTTCCTTCTTTCCCTCCTTTCTTTCCATCTATCTATATTCCTTCTTTCCTTTTTTCCCTCCTATCTTTCTTTCCATCTATCTATATTCCTTCCTTCCTTCCCTCCTTTTTTCCTTCCTCCCTCCCTCTCTTCCTCCCTTCCTTCCTACACATGTATATGTGTGTATGTATGTGTATATATATATATGCATATATATATATATATATTCACTACATGACCCTGCCACTGTGGTGGGCTGTATCTGTCTTCAGGACCAAGCAGTATGGCCCCAGGAGAATGGATTTTTCAGCCACAGCAACTCTAGAAGACTACTTTTTAAGTCCTAGAGGGGTCTCCATCTGCATTTGTGGAGCATCCTTTGATGAATTGCAGATGATGGAAATAGAATCAAAAACCTTTTAAAATCACTGACTATGTTAGACCAGAGACCTTGCTAAGTGCTGGAGATAAGAACAAGCCAACAAACAAAACAAAAGAATTCCTGCCCTTAAGGAGCTACCAGTCTAATGGTGGAAAACAATATATTAAAAAAGCTCAAAACTGGGTCGGCGGGGGGGGGGAGCTCAGTAAGAGAGGGAGGGTACTCTGGGGCATAATGCAGTCCAGCAGTTGGCTGGGGATACAAGCCCCATGCCTCGGGCCTCCTCCTGAATTGGCAGAACTGGGAGGAGCTGTCCATGGTCCCTGAGGGCGGGAGGGCGGTAGTCCAGGGGCACAGTGTACTGTGGAGGTGTCAGAGTTAATGTAATCTTGCATGATGTCATTGAAGAAAGGATCCGGGTAGGGGTGCACACACACACTCCTGACTGCTCCCTGAGGGCTTCTCCCTGGAGCCTGTTTTGTCAGAGACAGGATCACTGAGATTTTCTCATTTCAACAGCTTCATTTTCCTCTGAGTCTCTCACCTCCCTAAGTGCCAAAGGTTTGACATTGGGCAACATAGTTAAAGATGCCCCGCCTTTTAAAAGCTCTCATTCCCTCAGAGGGAGAGATCTTTGGGTCTTGAAGTTTGTTTGAAACTCCCCCAAGTGGTGAAAACGAACAATTAATATCCTGTTGAGGGGATTAACTAATCATGTTAGAGACTGTCATAAATTGGGATCTAGAAGAGATGTCAAAAATCATCTACTCCCCCAGGGAGTAGAAGTAAAACTTCTTGTTTTACAGAGGAGGAAACTGAGGTCCTAGAGCAAGGTAGTCTAGATCGGGGGTAGAATTTGAACTCAACTCCTTGACTCCACAGTCAGTATTCTTTCCGCTGTGCTACAGCACCTGTTAACCCTGCATGCTTACCAGTGAAGCCTGCTAGCTGTCCATTTGTTTTATTCCGCTTTTTCCATATAATGGGTCAGGTTACTTTCCCCACCATGTACTCCTCTGCTGACATCTTTCTTCTCTGTTCCACACAATTCTTCATGTGCATCATACTCAAACCCAGCATGCCCTTCTCTGGTGGCTTTTGGGTGATGCACATCCGTGCTTTGGAGACCAACATCATGGCTTACAGACATAGACTCACTGGAAGAATATCATTATGGAAAGGATGGGGTTTGGTCTCATGCAGAAGCTTTAAAGTAATGCAGAATTATCTTTATTGTAGAACATTAGTCCCTGCCCTAAAACTACTTGTCAGGTTGTGTAAAACTATGATCTGTTGCTGTCCTCCATCAAAATGATTCACTTTTTCAAGGAGGGGATCTCTAGACTGGGAGGTTCTGCCAATGGAGTTCAAGGTCCAGCAGACCCTCTCGAGCTAGGAAGTCTTTGAATGTAGGCCTGTTATCTGAGGACCGGTTAGCTGAGTGTTGCCAAGCTTAGTGCCAAAAGATTGTTCTTATCACGTGGGTTTTGAGGGCCACAGCAACTTAGGAAAAGGAACAGTTCAGGCAGGGATTGGGTTGGGGTCTGTGGCAGGTGAACAGAGCAGCCCCACTGATGAAATAAGGCTTTTGGTTAGTCTTGAAGGAGATTTGCTGCCACACAAGTTGCAGTGACATCTCATTTCTCTGCCATCAGTAGGAAGAGAAGTACATTTTTTGGATATCCGAGGTGATAAAAAATTTTAAACTGTAACCATTTGAGAGAAATCTTCCAGAAAGCTTGTCATTCATATTTCCACCCTTTCCCCTGGAGTCTATGACATACAATTGACCATTTTCTTTGTTACTTAGAGTTATACTGGTGAGCACTCATTACTGAGCTGAAAAATAATCAGAAAAAGATATTTAGAGTTGCAAAGGCTCTTAAATTACCTAGCTCAACTTCTTTGCATTTTTTATTTTTTTAATGTCTTATTGATTTTTTTAAACACCATCACAATTTCCTAATGATTTTTCTTCCCCTTGACAAAGCTCTCCTTTGAAACAGACTTAATCCTTTTCTTTCTTTCCCAAGACCATGCTGCTCCAATAAGTCTTATTTTAGCCTCCATACACACACACACACACACACACGCACACACACACACACACACACACACATCTAAAAGCATATATTTCCTTATGAAATAGCAACTAAATATGTGATCTCTTTGGCATAGGAAACTCCCAAGTAAGGAAATTCCCTCTATCAGTAGAAGTTAGCGCCTTCTCTAAAACTTATAATCAGAATAAGTCACAGATGGAACTTGAACCCAGATCTTCCTGGCTTTAGTTTTAGCTCTTTACCCACTTTGCATATGACCTCTCATATAATTTCTTACTTTACAGAAGTTTCCCACTTTAAGTGAAAGACCTACTATATAGCTTGTAGGATTATGGAAGATTTAAATATGTGCGTAGGTATATGTATCTCTCTCTATCTCTATCTCTATCTCTATCTATATATATTTCATACTCTTTTTTAACAGCATCAAGAAAAGCAGTGCAAAATTTTATTTCCAATTTTTAATCCATACCCTGAAAATATACATTTTATTTATATATTTCTGTTAATGACACCATACTCCATAATGCTATTACCTACTGTATGTTGTTTACTTACAGTAGAAAACTCTTCAGCAAGAAATGTATATATGTATATGTATATGTAAATAGACATATATTTATCTGGAGTACTCACCTATATACATACACAAATACATACATATCTGGAAACTATGTAAAAAAATCCAGATAAACTCCTGGAAAAGAAGAGTAAGACTATTCAAAGGAAAGGGAGACACCATGGCAGCTGTCACTTCTTGTGGTTGTCCTTCCTGCTACCCTTTAGAAAGCCCCTCTTGCCTTCTAATTTAGAGTCCTCTAGTGTGGGTAGATTTCTTGTGTTTTTCACTGACAGGACTGACTGGCGCATATTACAAACACGACCATTTGAGGCGCAGTGTATCCAGGACTGGATGGGGAGTCTGAGAGCCAGTGGTGAAATCTTGCTTCTTATTACTTGGGAGACCCCTGGGTAAGTGAGTGCATTTCTCTAAGCCAAAGTTTCCACTTCTGGAAGAGGTTCTCATCCTCTGATCTGTGGCTGGCTTTCACAAGGATGCCACTGTGGAAAGACTGAAGAGTGTTAAGCTGTTGTTCAATTGCTTTCAACTGTGTCTGACTCTTGTGACCCCCTTTGGGGTTTTCTTGGCAGAGATAGTGGCATAGTTTGCCATTTTTTCTCCCACTCATTTTGCAGATGAGGAAATTGAGGCAAACAGGGAGAAGTGATTTGCTCAGGGTCACACAGGTATTGAGTGTCTGAGGCGAGATTTAAATTCAGGAAAAGGAGTCATCCTTACTCTAGGCCGAGAGCTATAGCCACTGGACTATCTAGCTGCTTCAGATAAAGTAAATCAAGGAAGAAATCCTGAAGGAGAAGTGTGAAGGAAGGATCTTGAAAAATGAATGAGCTAGAACTGGCAGGAGGAAGGAAGTTGCTTTTAGGTGGGAGGAATACCTACCACCAAGCATATTGGTGGGAGGAATACCTCCCACCAAGCATATTGGTGGGAATATAGTCATAGATAAGAAGAGTTGGCATGTATATAGTGTTGAGTGTTTGCAGAATACTTTATAATGCATAATTCTATGTTATCCTCACAGCCCTGTGAGATATAGTAGGTGCAATTATTAACCCCATTTTATTTATGAATTTGAGGCAGGTCTTCCTAACTCTGAGTCTGGAGTTGTGAGGGATCTTCTCAGGATCTACATCCACTTGTCCTTTGTTCCTTGAAAGAGCTACAATTTCCTTGATGTAAGTGTTCTATTCCCACGCCATCTTCATGCCTCAGTAGGATTCTCCTGTGAATTTACTCTGGATGAATAATTCAGCTTCTCTCTTCCTCTCCTCCTCCCTCTTACATATGTATTTGTTGCTAAGTTTTCTCCACTTATAAGGCTGGTCTTTGAATGACAGACCCAGAGTCCATCCCCAAGCTCATCCTTGATTCAGCCTATACAGGATGGGGCCAAGCATTAATATCTGGGGTGATCCAATGGAGACCTCCTTGCAAATCAGCATTCAAAAATTAATTTCTTATTTCTCGATACTGTATCTCTCAGTGCCGTCGCAGATAGAATGAGTTTTCTTTGCTGTCACATCACACTGTTGATCCACTGAGTTTATAGTCCATTAAACTTTCCAGGACTTTTTTAGCCAAACAACCTGCTAGCCCCCTCGTGCCTACCTATCTTTTACTTGTGAAGTTGATTTCTTGAACCTAATTGTGTGTGTATGTGTATATGTTGAGATTGATTGAATCAATCAGTCATTCCCGTTGCTTCAATTGAAGTAACTAACAAGACGCTTCACCCTGACACCTTTATCAGTGGAGAATACCTTTATTGAAAGACTGAATCGATCACAGACATCAGACTGGGTCTGAGAAGTCCTTAATTGATTTGGAAGGAGTAAAAAGCCTTTGGTTAAAATGGAGTGACACTGTTCAGTAAGTGTATTGGGATTGACTGAAGAGACTTGGTCACACCCTCTGGGTCTTTTATAAGATAGCAAATCAATTTGGAACCTGGTATCTGAGTACATGGCCAGCAGTTCAGGCAAGACATTGAGATGGAACCACTGGGGTGGGATGGGAGGACAGGAAGGACAACGGTTCCTTTCTCTTCTACCTTCTCTTTTTCTCCAAAGTCTCTTTAAACTAATCAAAATCATGCACACATAAACCCAGTCCCCAGAGTTTTTTCCCAAACATTCAATGTTGTCTATTCTGGGAATCTGAACTTCCCAGAACAGGGGCTACATAACATTTAACATTTGTCTCTATTAAATTTCATCTGATTAGATTCAACTCAATTTTGTAACAACATGATTTTTGTAGCTTGATGTGATTTTTGCAGCTTGAGATGTAGCACGATCATTTGGGTCTTGTCATCCAGTATGTATATAAAAGTGCCTCCCGTGTGCAAAGCACCGTCCTACACAGTAGGGAGACAAACACAAAATAAAATCCAATCCCTGCCACAGTGGATCTTGTATTTGATGAAGGGAAACAACATGTATATACATTTATATAATATATTAAGGAAATGAAGGGTTCCCAGAGACAGTGGTAAAGAGGAAATGAATTCCAGGCACCAGGGACAGTCTGCAGAAAGACACAAAAATGGGAGACAGAAGGTCATGTGTGAGAAACAGGAGGAAGACTGGTTTGGCTGGAGTGAAGAAGGGAAGAAGGAGGATAATTTATAACAGTACTTCAAAGGTAGAGTAAAACCAGGGTGTAAAGAACTTTACATTTGATTCCAGAGGTGACTGGGAGCCCCTGAGAGTTTTCTGAGTAGGGCTGTGACATGATTAGAGCCCAGATGTTGTGAGGTTCAAATGAGATAATGGATATGAAGCACTTCCCAGACCTGAAATCTCTATAAATTTTAGGTATGATCCTCATCTTCATCATTATCATTATCCTACAATCAGTCACCAGGCTCCCAGTCTGGTGATGACTTCATTACCTAAGCATTATAATCCACATCTTACTGCCATGTTTAGAGTGCTATACAGGAGGGTGGAGTAGGGGATGTATGCATGCACCCCTTAGCTAAATCTGTGTTATTAACACTTGCTTAAGTCTCGAAAATTGACAGAACAATAAATCGAGCTCTGATTTATAGCATTTGCAGATATCTGAGGTGTAAAAATTCACTGTGAAAATTTCACAATCAGCTCTATCAAACCAGTTCAAGCTGGCTCCAGCACAGTCCTGATTCAGAGCTTTGCTTTAGGACTGTCCTTCCTAGCTTTGTGACATCTGCAAATGGGATGAGGGTGTCATTTATGCCTTTACCCAAATCATTCACCTTCTTTTCCACTAGCACAGGAGCAAGCATATGTCCCTGTGGTACTGCAGTTGAGACCACTTAAGTTGCTACAGAGCCGTTAAAAATCCTGAGTCTAACTATCCACGTAACGGGACTATCGTCTGGATAGAATTTTTACGACTTGCCCACAAGAACAGTGAAAGAGACTTTTTTTATTGCCAAATGTTTTGCTAAAATCTAGGTAAGCTCTATCTATAGCATTCTTTAAATAAGGAAAGTAGCAACCTTTGGAGAATGAAAACATTTTGACTAAGCATAATTGCTTAACCATTTAAATTGGCCAATCAATTCAGCCTAATTAGAATTTTATTTTGGAGATTACTCTGAGAAATGAAGGGGGTGAAAACATCTTGATTCTGTCCACTGGCACCTTAGGATTACATTCTGTAATCAAATAGTCTTGAAGATACCATGGGCACAAGTAAATAGACTTTTCCTTGTGTCTTTTGTTTTTGGTGGGTTTTTTTTTTCTTCAAAGTGAACCAATGTTTTCTGAATACTTGTTCTGGGTGGAATCTCAGAGAAGAAAAAGTGTTTGTGACAATTCCTACGCTCACAGGGTTTGCCACTTATTGAAATGGAGTCCACAGTAAGTGCCAGGGGACAGATGGCAATTCAGCGCTATAAATAAGTGGAGGAAGGGGAACATCACTTCTGATTGGGAAAATTGGGGACAACTTTAATTCAGCCAGCATCTTTATGTATGTGGGACATTGTGGAGGGCCCTGAAGAGGTAGAGGTGAACATAAAGCAGTCATTTGTCACCTAGGATCTTGTAACCAATTTGTGGGCCAACAACATGTATATAGTTGTTAAAAATATGGCTTTACTTTCTTAGCCTCAGTTTCCTCATTTGTAAAATGTGGGGCTTAGACTCCATGACCTCTAAGATACTTTCTGCTTCTAAATCTGTGGATGGGGGAGGGGAAAGGTCTTATATGTAAGGTGTCACTTCAGCTAAGCTTTGAAGGGAGTTTGTGATCCCAAAAGAAAATGACGAAGAGGGAGAACGTGGCAGGTATGGGGAGGGTGCACGTGAGGGGGGTAACTTCTGCAAATGCACGGAGGTCAGAGGTGGAAGGTCATTTGCAGGAACCTGCAAGTAGGTCAAGTTGGGTAAAATTTAGAGAGTATGAAGAGGAGCAATATGGGATAGTGGTGTGGCAAACATTAAGAGTGTGTTTTAGGTTAGAGGCAGGAGGGACTCACTGAAGCTTCTTGGGAGTGGTGGCATTTGAACTGGGCCTTGCAAGATGAATGAGCTGTTCCAATTGTTCAGGTGCCATTGCTTGGATGGGCCTTCTAAATTACACACTCTTGCCACTTTTAACAAGTAGGCGTGCTGCTGCTGCGAGCCCTGGGGAAGGGTGTGGTGTTCTGACTAGACACGACCTGGCTACAGAAGCTGGTGATGTACGGCACAGCTCCCTCCTTTTGGCAGGGTTAGGTGCCTGGATCTCAGTGGCAGTCTCAAGGCAGCCACTTAGTTGTACGATCAAACTGATTACAGGGATAAAGTGATGTATTGCCCGTCTTCTATCTCTTCCCCATATCTCTGACGCACTAGCCTCTTAAAATAATTTGATCCCTGCTGGCTGCTCTTCAGAAAGTTTTCAGGATGAAATTACCGAATCTGAGTTGAAAAAGCTTGGGACCAACTAAGCCGTTCTGGACCTGAACAAGAAACTCCTTTCTAAAATCCTCATCAAGTAGGCATCTCCCTTCCCCTTAAGCCTCTCTGGTGACAAGGGAGCTCCAGATCCCCCAAGGTGATCCAAGCGACAAGACAAAAGTGTCTTATTCCACATTACAGCCCCTCGTCACGTTCTGAGGAAGATGTCGGCATGAGCCTTCACTTCTGCTCTCGGGCCCTCTCTACAATCCCTGGACTGCAGTGCTGAAATGGTAGGGATCCTCTCCTCATTTTTGCTTTTCACTCTTCCTGACTGGTAGTTAGATATAAAAGTTGATTCCAATCCAAGAACTTTTATTAAGTGACTTCTATGTCTGAGGCCCTTTGCCGGGCATCTGAAAATACAGAGACAAAGGAAACTGTTCTTGCCCTCGAGGAGCTTACCTCCTTCTGGTATCGATACAATATGTGCACCAGATAAATGGATGCAAAGTCTATGCGATGTAAGGACATAATCTTTTCCATCAGGAGACAATATTAATAACGGGGGGAGAGATCAGGCAAAAAGCCTGATGGGGGAAGTGGCGGCTACGCTAGAGATCTGATGGAAAGCATCAGACTATCCTCTTTCTGGTCTCACTGCAAGGACTCAATCCTTTTGACTGCAAGATCTCCAGTGTGTTTCTCTAAGAGAAGGGAGCTGGTCAGGGGGCCCTCTCACTTTGTCAACAGAGTCAACTTTGTAGGGCAGAAATGACTGCATTACCCTTTTTGTCTCCTGGCTCAATAATCAAGAGAAATGTCTCTCTTAGACCCCAGCTGGGTGAGTCATGGCTCCACCAAGCAGGCCGTTCCACCAGGGCTGCACAAGGGGCCTTTAATTATAAGGATTCTGAATCACTTGGCCTATCTCTTCAGAACTAGGCTGTCTCTCTTTGCTGCTAAATCGAGCCCGTGTCTGGCAGGCACTACTTGGGGATATACATCGAGAGAGCTAGGGTGATGAGGCAAGTTTTTGGTCCCAGTACAGGGTGAAGAGCAAGGTCAGAACATATGGGCTAGAGCAGCTGGCTTGGCCTGGAGCCTCTAAGTGATCTCTCTTTAGCACGATGAATGTTGGCCTGGGAGTCTGGAAAACCTAGTTTTGAGTTCTGGCTCTGGGGGCCTTCCTAGCTGTGTGGACATGGGTGTGTCCCTGAGCCTCAGTTTCTTCATCTGTAAAATTTGATTAATAGTCTCCATGAGAATCAAATGAGATTATATAGTATGGTGGCCTACAGAAAGGCAGTTTTTATTCTCTCTGCAAGGCTCCTTTGCCTTCTACCTCGGTGCTCCTTAACCACCGTTTCGGATGCAAAATGCCTCAGTCTTGGCTTTAGCCTACAGTGTGATCAGTATCTTCTGTCTGTTTTCTCTTTGCCATAAGCAGATGGACAAACAGCTACTGTTAGCAACCCACAGGCAGAATACATCATCACTAGTTCACGATCCCCTAGCATTCTAAAGTTTACCAAACACTTTCTGACAATAATTTTGTGATGGAGGTAGCGTGAGACAGTAGCAAGAGAGCTGGCTCTGGGATGCAAGGGCCAGTGGTTAAATCCCACCTCTGCCCTTTATTTACATGCATTGCTTTGGGCAAAGTCAATTCCCCTCCAAGGCCCCAAGATCTTTCTCAGAATACTGAAGAGATTGAACCCAGATGCTTTCTGAGGTCCCTTCCAGATCTGAATCTATGAATCTATGATCCCTATTTTATAAATGAAGAAGCTGCAGTTGAGAGAGAAGGGTCACACAGTGAGTGTTAGAGGTAGGCATCAGGTCCCTCGATTGTTCTAAGCCCATTTTTTCTCTTCTCGAATTTGTTTTTTGTGACTCCCAATCGGCCATTTGGAAAATGATTCAGTTGACAAAATGTTACTGAAGGGAAATAGTGGCTTGTGGGTAGATCCCCCTTGCTTCCTGGGGGAAGCCATTGCAGGAAGACTAGCAGACGCAGGCTGGGGTCGTGGGCCGTAGAGCTCATCTTAGCCCATTCTAGGGGCTGGTTCTAGGGAGGGCACACTCTGGTGTCCCCAGTTCTCAGTCCCGTTTCTCACTAAGTAAACAGATTCTTCATTTCCTTGGCTCACCTTTCCTTGTCTGACATGGAATATGCCTCCAGAGAATTCCTCAATTAGAGTGGTCCATACTGTAGCATTTTAAGATGCCACAGTTGATGTTTTCAGACAACTGACCTTTTCTGGGTGTTTACTGGCTTCTCATTCATGCATTAAATATTTATTGAGTTGCTTACTTTATGTAAGGCCCCGTGCTAGGTGATGTGGGGGATACCGATTGGAAAAGGGTACAGTCCCTGTCTTCAGATAGGTGCTTATAGCTCATGAGGATTTTTGAGTTGGAAGGGACCTCAGAGAACATATTACACAACCACCTCATTTTACAGAAGGGAAACTGAGGCTCTGGGACCTTAAGTGATTTGACCCAGGTAATCCAGGTAATAAGTAACAGAGCCAGGATTCAAACTGAAGTCACTTGATTCCAGATTCAGCACTCTTTCCACTATTGTGGAAGCAGGATTTGTGTTTATCAGAGGAGAAGAAAGTGCAGGTTTACATGCTGGCACTGCTACTTCATTGCTCTGTGACTCAGAACAAGTCCCTTCTGCTCTCCGGATCTCAGTTTACCCTTCTGTAAAATCAGGGGATTGGAATATATGGTCTCTTAAGTCCCTTCGGCTCTAAGTCTGTGATTCTTTGATCCTATAATTGGGGATCCGGGAAGGCTTCTCTGTGAATCATGGATTGTTCGTGCCAGTTACTTGAGCCGAACAATTCCCCGCTCCTACTCTCTTGTCACACCGTGGCCAACACGGCACCGAGACATCCCCTTGTATCTATGCTAGCCTCCATGGAGGCCTTTATAGGGCTCGCATTTTCAGTCTTTGTCCCTTTGGAGGTGCTGCCAAACTTTGGTGTATTCCTCTCCTGGCACAGCCTTTGAGAGAACACAGGGTCACCTTTACTGTCAGAGGACTTGGCTTCTCTCAAGAATTCTGCCTTGCCTTGAGCTAGTCACTAACTGGCTGTGCCTCCATCCCCTGAACAGTAACGCCGAAATGATGGAAACACCAGAATGGAGACTGTCATAATGTGGAGAGTGTGAGGCCGTGAAAGCCACTTCTGGAAAGCAGTGCAAATCGAAGCCAAGCCAACTAATTAAATCTGGGAGGTACCAGAGCTGCAGGATCTTAGATTATGGAAATCTAAAACCCTTCCTGGCGGGGCTGGGCAAATCACTTCAGCCAGGCAGATAGATCTACTTGTCTTCTGCACTGCGGGGTTTTTAGTTTGGAGAGGGGCAGAAAGGCAATGCTGAGTCAGAGTTTTCCAAGGTGCCAACAAGTACAATCCCTTCCTCACCCCACTAGTCTCCTATTTGCCTTCAGGAACCAGCCAGTCCCAGAGAGGATTCTGCATAGGAGAGCTAACAGGAAGAAAGAATTTAGCTCAGTATGTAAAGGGAGCTGTGGCAAAGGAGGATGGACTGCTTAGGGAAATGGCAGGAATCTCCCCTCATCGGACAGCTTCAAGATTGTATGTCCACTTATCGGGGAATCATGGGACCTCAGAGCCCATAGCCCCTCATTTTAGAGATGAATAAATTGAGAGGTTAAATGATCTGTGATCTTTAGATCATAGGATCCTAGATCTTGAGCTGGAAGGAACCTTAGAAGCCATCCTGTCCAATCCTCTCATTTTCTAGAGGAGGACCATGAACCCCAGACAGTTGAAATGGGTTATCTAAGGTTTGTTGTTGTTATTGAGTCATTTTCTGGTCCTGCCAGACTCAACTCAATTATCCCATGTGAGATTTTCTTGATAAAGATAATGGAGTAGCTTTCCATTTCCTTCTCCAGCTCATTTTACAGATGAGGAAACTGAGGCAAACAAGGTTATGGTGACTTGCCCAGGGTTATGCACCAGTGTCTGAGGCCCGATTTGAACTTAGGTTTTCCTGACTCTAGGCCCAGCACTCTCTGCTGAGCCACCTAGCTGTCCCAAAGGTTATACATAGGACAATAGACCTAGAGTTAGAAAGGAACCTAGAAACCATTTAGTCTTTTTTTAGAAAAGAAAAATAATGTTCATGGAGGTGAGGGGACTTATCAAAGGCCATAGGAAGTAAGTCTCATTGTGCAAATCTGTTTAATATGATCGTACGTGTACAACCTATATCAGATTGCTTGCTGCCTTGGGTTCAGGGGAAGGAAAACATTTGGAGCTCAAAATCTAACAAAGATGAATTTTGAAAACTGTCTTTACACACAAATAAAATACTATTAAGGAAGTAAGCATCAGGGGTGGGATTTGATGCATAGGTGCCTTCTAGGGTACATGCTAGAATAGATGACCCCTGGAGTTCCCAGCTTCTTTTGTGATTCCATGATCCTACAGCTAATTAGCATTGCTGCACTACTCTCCATTAAATGTCTCTCCCCTCCCTTTAAGAATAAGTTGCTCAAATGTGCCATTGCTGCTGACATTTGGCCATGTTCCTATTTATTAGGCCCTTGTCCAAGGTCCTGGGCACAGAGGATTTTGGTCAATATCATCCTCCTTGTTAAAACGGAATTGTCCATATTCCATGTGAGGGCAGTGTGCTAGAGAAGCATAGGACTTGGTGCTTGCCATCTAGGGAGACTTGTAGGCTCATGGTATAACCTATAGGCATGCCAAGGGTTCAGAGAAGGAGATGCTCATGGGAGGCTTCACCCATTGGTAATGGCTTCTCAGAGGAAGCAGTGCTTTAATGAGGAATTAAGTGACAAATCGGGCAAGTGGGGCAGATTAAGAAAGGCATTACAAGTATGAGGGAAAGGGATACCATTAGAAAAGGCAGAAGGGCTGGTAGCACTAAGAGTTGATCCCGATGATCCCATTTTGGTCAATGCCATTTTGTTTCTGAGTTTCTACTTGGTCATTCTTTCCTTCTGAGAATTCCTCTTGCCCCATGATATTACTTTTGTTTGTCTTAATTTCTTTTGTTTGTTTTAATTTCTTCATTGGCTGCATTTTTCTGCAAGGTGAAGAATTTGGTTTTTTACTTTTCCCTTTTTGTTGTTGTTTTCCTTTGTTACATTTTGTTTTCTTTTTTGGCGTATCGCTGTTTTGAAGAGACCGAAGGGGAATGTGCCTTTATCATGACCACACATTTCACCATCTTGGTGAATACCTCAAAAGGAAATTCAATATGAAATAATGGATTATCATAGACTTTGGTTCAAACAATCAATTGCACAGGTATAACATGGGGGAAATACAGATAGATAAGAGCTCTTCTGAGTAACACACAATGGTCTGATGGAAGAACTCAGTACCAATCTCTTATGTAATATGGGTCCTCCCAAGTAAAATACAACCTTAGGCTGGGTTAAGAATTATCCCATTCAAAAATGCTGTCAGTTAAGTTTGGAGTATGAAATTCATTTTGAGGTGTCATGTTTTAGGAAGGACGTCGACTCATTGGACTGTGTCCAAAGGAGTGTCATCAGGAAAGTAAGGAGACTCAAAAACATGTCACGTGAAGATTCTGGAAGAGGCATCAGAGGAGTAATGCCCAGATTTCCAGAGTTAATGTGTCACAGTCCTGGAAGGATTCCTCAAAACTATCAACAATTCAAAGCTAAAGACCCAACACAACATGTTGCTATGAGGAAAACAAGGGGGAGTGTTGTTTAAAGGACCAATGTGAATGCACAAACAACTCTCTCATCCAACTTAGATTTGTTAAAATGGGATCTTGCAGAAGGTAGGAACAAGGGCAGGTAATGAAAAGTGTCCTTTCAGAATAATGTCAGGAGCACTAAGGTCCATCAATAGTTGATGCTTGTGATGAATGCTAAAGGTAACCCAAAAAATTTCTTTGGGACCTCACTGGAAAAAAAGAGAGGAGGATCAAGGAGAGAAAAAAGGATGCTTGAAGAACATGGGATGTCGAATGAAAAAGGACAAAATTACATAACTTTCATTTTGGTTTTCTCTGTCATTCCAGTATAAAATGAAGTTGGATTGGAAAGTACAGAACAAAATTAGTTAATGCAAAGTTGATAAGTAAGATCCTAAAAGGCTATCCATCTTCTCTTGGTAAGTTCTGGTTACCAAGCCCTGACAAGTTGAAAGAAGAGACGGAGGCTCTTGCTGAGCTACTGTCTGTGACCTTTGAAAGATCATGGGCAGGATGAGAGGTGCCACAAGACTGGAGAATAACCAAAGTCCCAGTTTTCCAGAAAAAGACAGAGTAGAGTCTGCAAACTGTAGGTAAATGAGATTAATTTTAATCAACTTATAAATTTCTAAGATATGTTATTAAATCGAAGGCAACATCTAGATAAGAAAGTGGTGTTCGCTGTGAATCGGCAGGATCTCATGCAGAACAAGGTGTATCGCACTAACCGCATTTCTCTTTTTTGGTCAGATTTATTAGACAGGTAGATGAGGAGAAAGTTGTAAATATATTTTGCTTAGGTTTAAGTAAAGTATTTGACAGTGGTCTCTCAAGCTATTCTTATATTCCAGAAAGAAAAATGTGGAAGAAGATAGTAGTTAGGAGCAGTCAAAACTGGTTTGGGTTGGATTTAAAGAATAGTCACTAATGGATCAAAGTCATCTCTGAAGGAGGTCTCTCGGAGTGCCCTAGGCATCTGTCCTTGTCCTTGTTCTCTTTAATATGTTTATCAGTGATTTGGATAATGACATAGACTGTACGCTTGTCAAATTTTAGATGATGAAAAGCTGGATAGATAGCAAACATGGTGCCTGATGGAGTTGTAATCTCCAAAGATCTCAACTGACTAGAACATTGAGCTGAAGCTAATAAAATGAAATGTCATAGGAATAAATTTTGAGTACCATGCTTGAGTCTAAAAAAAGACAACACTTCACAAATAGGAAATGTTGGAGGTGTAGCTAGATAGTAGTGCATCTGAAAAGGATCCGAGGGGGTCTTAATATGCTGGGGGTTGATAAAAGCCACTGTGTGAAATAGCCAAAGATTTATCACGATTTCAGACTTTATTGAGAGAAATCAAGAGCATGTCACATGAATATCAGCTGGAGGAACTGGAAATGTGGAACCAGGATGGTTGTGCTAGCCAAAGTTAAATATTGGAAAAGCTGCCTCATAGAAAGAGGAATCAGCCTTATTCTGCTTGGCCCCAAAAGATGAAATAAGAAGTAAAATGTAGAAGTTGCAGAGAGAAACAGAGAAAGGGAGAGGGAGAGACAGAGACAGAGAGGAGAGAGAGAGAGAGAGAGAGAGAGAGAGAGAGAGAGAGAGAGAGAG
>JAJPUD010005470.1:75477-157962 GCA_023553655.1 Myrmecobius fasciatus
GAGAGAGAGAGAGAGAGAGAGAGAGAGAGAGAGAGAGAGAGAGAGAGAGAGAGAGAAAGAAAGAGAGAGAGATTTTGCCTCCATGTAGAGGAGTCAATAACTTTTCCTAATTATTCACATTATATAGAAGTAAAATGAGCTTCCTGGAAAAGTCATGGACTACCCATCATTAGAGGCATTCAGAGGAAGACTAGATTACCGGGGGATTCTTGGTCAGGTATGGGATAGCCAAGATATCCAAGATATCTTTGGAGTGAAATGCTATGATTCTGTGCATTCATTTGGGAAGCTTGGAGAATATAGAGCAGACCAATTGGCCTGCAATGGAGAGTTTATACAGTGGCCAGTGGAATATGACAGTCAGTAGTTAAGTTGGCACCAGTTTGTGGAGAACCTTCATTTCAATTCAGCCAACATTTATGAATCATTTACTGGGTGCTCAGTCTTGTGTTTGCTCTGAGGTATCAGGGTAAGCCCTTTGATTGCTGAGGCAGGATTTGAACCCAGAACCTTCTGATTCTGAGCCAAGCACTCTAGTTGTTATGCCATGTTGCCAGCCTATTACTGTTAGCAAATTGCAACTTTTCTCCAGTTAGGTTCAAAATTGTGGCGCAGCAACAGCAGCAGCAAGCAGCGGGAAATCAGTGCTACTCTGCTTGTACTAATTAGGCTGCACACAATTTTGACACTGAATAAGAGTTGAAGTTTATAAATAAACCGAGACTTCCACCCGGCCTAAAGATAGTTGGCACTGCAGTCTGCATTTAACAGTGTAAAGCAAGTGCGCAGTCATAAGCCTACCATGGACGTAAGCAGTTTTTATTTTCTGAGTTCTCTGAGTCTAGATTAGAGAATTCCAGCAATGGGAATTGTAGAAAAATAGATTTAAAGCTATGAGGACCCTTATCAATCACCTGATCCAAATCCTTCAGGGTCCCCAAAATGTGAAGGGGCTTATCTGAGGTCTCACCCATCTTAAGTGACACAGTCAAGATTTGAACTTAGTCCTTTAGGATTATAAATTTAGAGTTAAAAGGAAATTGAAAGATTAGTCCAATCCCCTTATTTAGATAAGAAATGGAGACTCAGAGGAGTGACTCAGTAATAGAGGACACATCTTAACTGGTTACTTTCACCATAGGGGAAGCCTATTAGTCTTGGATTCAACTGAGCTACTGGAAGCAAATTGTCTACAAGGACCAAGAGCGGCAAGCAGAGTCTGGACTCTGGCTCCCAGCACAGTTTTGTCTACATCTGTTTCTGCTATGGTGAATCCCTGAGACCCAAACAGAGTACTCCCAGGGTAGAAGAACCTGGCAATTTGGTTAATGAGGACATTGAGATACAAATGAGAGAATTTTCCCTTAAAGCTACAGCTCTGGGGATCTGTTCCTCATTCTATGGATAATGAAGATGGAGACCAACAAGTTGCTGAAATTGCACTGAAATTCCCAATGTCTTTGAGGACATCATATCTAATATACATTAGGTGCTTAATAAATGCTCATTGACTGATCAAGCTCAGGAGCTAAGGTGAGATTTGAACCTGGACAAGTTTTGCTCAGAGTCCATTTGAGAATTGAGTTATCTCTAAAAGAGAGGCTAGTTTAGGGGTTTCTTTACTAATGGATAGAGGACTGCACTTGGAGTCAGCATGACGGGAGTTTGAATCTCGAAAGCACACTCTAGCTAAGTCACTTTGCCTTTCTCAACCTCAGTTTTTTCATCCATAAAATCAGAATAACCTACCAGGATTAGAGAAAATGAGATAATATAGCTAACATAGTCGATAAACCTTAAGATGCTATATAAATATTAGCTGCTATTATTAGTATTATTACTAATGATATAATAAATATAGAGGCTGATTACTTCTAAGACCGTTTTAAGTTTTTGCCACTTTGTTTAGGTTTTGAATATTTAAGTTAACTTAAGTTCCCACTACAGGGCCTGGGGAAATTTAAGCATGTTAGCTGATTATCTTATGGAACCTGATATCTATCATATTCTCTCCCAAATCCAGAAGGCAATGCTCTTTTAGAGATAAGATCATAAGATTATTTTTTTCATTTTAATACCATTTTATTTCTCCAATTACACAAAAAGACAGTTTTCAATATTCATTTTTGTAAGATTTTAAGTTCCAAATTTCCCCCCTCCCTCTCTTACCACTTCCCTCCACAAGACAGCAAACAATCTGATCTAGATTATACAAGTACAATCATATTTCCATATTAGTCATGTTGGGAAAGAAAAATCAGGACCAAAGGGAAAAACCACAAGAAAGAAAAAATGCAAAACAAAAAGGTGAAAATAGTCTGCTTTGATCTGCTGTCTCCATAGTTCTTTCTCTGAATGTGGATGGCATTTTCCATCCCACATCTGTTGGAATTGTCTTGGATCACTGCATTGCTGAGAAAAGCTACGTCTATCAGAGTTGATCATTGCACAGTATTGCTGTAATATGTACAATGTTCTTGCAGTTCTATTCACTTCATCAGCATCAGTTCATGTGAGTCTTTCCAGGCTTTTCTGAAATCTGCCTCCTCCTCATTTCTTATAAAACAATAGTATTCCATTATATTCATCTACCATAATTTATTCAGCCATTCCCCAGCTGATGAGTATCTATTCAATTTCCAATTCCTTGCCATCACAAAAAGAGGTGCTAAAAACACTTTTTGCATATATGGGTCCTTTCCCCTCTTTTATAAGATCATAATTTTTATTAAAACTTTTTATTTGCAAAACATATGCATGGGTAATTCTTCAACACTGACCCTTACAAAGCTTTCTGTTACAAATTTTCCCCCCCAACTCCCCACCCCTCCCCTAGATGGCAGGAAATCCACTACATGTTAATTATGTTAAAATACTTGACAGATCAAATATAGGTATACATATTTCCACACTTATCTTGTTGTGCAAGAAAAATCGTATCTACAAAAAATAATCATAGAAAGGAAACCCAATGCAAGCAAACATCAATAGAGAGCATGAAAATGTTATGTTGTGGTCCATATTCATATCCCTCTCTCTGGGTGTATATGGCTTTCTTCACTGAACAACTGGAATTGGTTTGAAACATTTCATTGTTGAAGAGAGCCATGTCCATCAGAACTGATCATCACATAGTATTGTTGTTGCTGTGTATAATGAAGATCATAAAATTTAAAGCTACAGAGTTCCTTTAGCATCCATCTAGTTTAAACTCATTTAGTAGGGAGGAAGTGACTTGCCTAAGGTCATACAGCTAACTAGGAATTTCCCCATTCAGTGCAAAGTGGCATGAAGTATGCCCGGAGTTGAGGGGGTGGGGTGGCACCTTGCTTTATAGTGGGGAGGAGGTCAGGGTGAGGAGGAGGCGACCTTAGGCCAACATCCAGTACTTTACTGTTTTCATAAATCATTGTGTTAACCAGACATTGCCATTTTAATGCTGCTGAAGAACTGCAGATACTTCTGGTGACCTTTAAGTTGAGTGCCCCTGGAGTTGGGCCACAGCTTTCTTGTGTTCCTTATCAACACCCTCTGTTGAGAATGTATGGAATGCCTACTGTGTGCGGGGCGTTGTATTGAGTCCTGCTGGTTATTAGCAGGAGTTGTGGGATACCCTGGAAAGACAAATTAGATTCAGTCTAGCTATCATTTATTACATGTCTTGAGTACAAGGAAAACACAAAGTCCTCGTCTTAAAACATTTTACATTTCACTAGGAGGATGCAGCATTTACTCAGACGAATAAATGCAAAGTAATATATCCTAGTGGGTGAGAAGACTAACAAATGAGTGAATTAATAAAACCGTGCAAGGAGTTAGGGATTCAAGAAGGTGAGGAGGAGGAAGTTTTGGGAGGCAGCTTGGGCAAATACCTGAAAGCAGTTGATTTAATATTGCATATATGGAACAGGCAGTAGGTTTATTTGACTCAAATGTACAGTATCTGAAAGGGAGTGTTGCAATATAAGTCTGGGAAGATGGGCCAAGCCAGGTTGACTTTGATGACAAAGTAGTTTGTATTTTATCCTAGAGACACCAGAGAGCCTCTGAAGCTTCTTGAGCAGAGCAGTGACAAACTCAGACTCATGCTTTAGGAATATAAATTTGGGCGGTGCATCAATAACTGCTGAGTAGATATGATTTCTGTCATGAAGGTGTTAGTATGCTAGGCATAATGGGAGGCAAGAGAGAATGTGGGTGGGGCCTTGTGTGCACATGAGATATCTTCATGAGCCCATTCAGGCCATAAACAGCTGCAACAAAAAGCAGCTGATTTCTTGGACTCTTGCCTTGGGGTATTATTTAAAGGATATTTAGTGGGAGAGAGGAAATGGTATAGCACAGCCCTGTCAAACTGAAACAGAAATGGGGCCATTAATCTATATGGAAGAATCTCTGCTAGCTACATATTGATAGAAAACCACACATTAACATTATCTATGTTCTATTGTATTTTTATTAATTTTGTTGATTATTTCCTAATTACATTTTAATCTGATTCATTACACTGAGAAATGTTTTGGATGAGTGACATCTCTGGAGAAAGAACTGGTCTTAAGGTCAGGAAAACATGAGCTCCAGTTCTGCCCCTGAACATACTAGGGAAGGGACTATGGACAAGTCACTTAACCCCTTAGAACCTATCCCTAGACAACTTTCTAAATCTCTAAGTTTCCCAGGAGGCACTTGACTAAAGTTCCTCAAAGGGAACTTCCCCAACTGATATAATCATAGTTTGAATATGCAGAACAGCCTACCAGACTGCTTGGAGTTGGGGGAAGGCAGGGCAAGATGAGAGAATGACGCAATTGGAGAGTGGCTGAATAAATTATGGTATATGAATGTTATGGAAAATTATTATTCTATAAGAAACAACCAGCAGGAGAGACTTGCATGAACTGATGCTGAGCAAAGTGAGCAGAACCAGGAGATCATTATACACGGCAACAACAAGACTATGTGATGATCAATTCTGATGGACATGGCTCTCTGCAACAAACAATGTTTCAAACCACTTCCAATTGTTCAGTGAAGAAAGCCATATTATACACCCAGAGAGTGGGATGTGAAATGTGGACCGCAACATAACATTTTCATGCTCTCTATTGATGTTTGCTTGCATTGGGTTTCCTTTCTCTGATTTTTTTTTTCTTGTAGATACGATTTTTCATCCTGCCATCTAGGGGAGGGGTGGGGAGTAGGGAGGAAAAATTTGTAACAGAAAACTTTGTAAGGGTTAATGTTGAAGAATTACCCATACATATGTTTTGCAAATAAAAAAAAGTTATCCATGCATGTTTTGAAAATAAAAAACTATATTAAAAAAAGATGTGTGGAAATATGCATACATATATGCGATTTGTCAAGTATTTTACCATAATTAACATGTAGTGGATTTCCTGCCATCTAGGGGAGGGGTGGAGACTAGGGGGGAAAATTTGTAATGGAAAGCTTTGTAAGGGTCAAAGTTAAAGAATTACCCATACATATGTTTTGCAAATAAAAAGTTTTAATAAAGGAAAATAAAAATTAAAAAAAAGATGAGAGAATGATGAATTAGCTGGAATGGAGGAGATAAGAAAGGGAATGAATTAAGGCTAAAAAGGGAAGTGGGAGCCTCATTTTGGAAATTCTCGAGTACAGGGTGGAGCTCCCCCAGCCCTAGGTTGGTCTGCTACTTGACTGAGCTCAGCGCTGGCTTGACAATTATTCTTCTACATAGGCAAAGATATGGATCTGATTCTTTCAGCCACAATCACACAAATCACTTAGTGTTTCCTCTGTGATGTCATCTGTCTCCATCCAATCGATGAGCAAAACACTTTAATTCTCTCAAATTGATCAAATACTTGTAGGCTGTATCAGTTAAGTTTCTAGCCTGATCTTTTAACTTCTTAGAATATACTTCATTTTTATGCTCTTTTGTGATTGCAGAATAAGCATGCATGATTCTAATTTCCCTTTCTTTATATTGAAGTTCTTTGCTATCCAGATTGTTAATCTAAATGGTAGATATTTTGGAATTTGAAGCATGACTTTTCATTTTTCTGGAGCTGATTTGTGGATTCTTTGGATCGGCGTATTGATGTCTGTATTCAGAAGACCTGGTAATTTTCTTGTCTTATTTCTTGAATTTAGAACCATGTTCTTTTGAAAGACCTATAATCCTTAAGTTATGTCTATTCAGCTTGCATATAAAGCCAATTGCTTTGGTAGAGAGAGAATTCACATGTTGCTTTTGTCATGTTTATGTATGATTTTCCCCCACTTCAGTATTTTTGTATTCCATTCCTGTTGATTTTTCTTTCACTTCTTTAGAGATTTTCTATAACAGATTCTTTTCCCCCTAATTTGTTAATTGAGTTTTTAAAGTTCTGCACTGAACACTCTTAAGTTCTAACCTATATTCCTTCCTAGTGCTTACTTTTGTTTACTAATGTTTTCTATAAACTGTTCTGAAATTCTGTATTTTATCAGGCATTGTTTTACCTTCCTTTGTTATATAATAGTTGTTAAGAGTGTGTTATATCCTGTTTCAAATTCACTATTAATCCTTCCTTTTGATTTTGTTTCCCTATGCTGGCTTATCTGATTGTGCTTTTTTTCTCATAAAATCTTTGGTGTTTCAGCCTTCCTCTTTGTATTCCCCCATCATTCACTTCTTGGCTCCTCCACATTTGCTGATCAGTATGCTTCAAGCCCTTTGGGCTAAAGTGTAAGGCTAGCTCAGGCTCCTTTTGTGTTGGGGCATATTGCGCTTAGCAGCACAGGACCCTGCCTTGAGTATCCTCTGAGGGGCTCTTAACTGCAGTGCAAAGTTGTAGTTATCTCTTGTGAAATTCAGCTTCCTTTTCCTGCTTTTTGGATTCTTTGTTGGTGATCCAGCGCATCAGCTATCCCTTCCCACCTTTGCATCATTATACAGTTTTGATAAGTGTTTATTGGATCGACTATAGCATCCTAATAGAATTGATTAATATTTCTAGTCCAACTCCATCATTTTACAAATGAGCAAATCAAGGCCCAAGTTATGGTTTGTGTTTTTCCTACTCAGTCAGGGTTCCACTGAGATTTTGGCCACCCCGACGTTCTAGCCACAGAGAGCCAATTTGGTACAACCACTCTCTCTTAAAAGAATTCATCCTACTCTTCCACTTTAATCTTATATTGTGAGAGACTTAGACTAGAAATGTCTCAGTATTGCCAAGTCCTGACTCTGCTTTCATGTGAGTTCCTTGGCTTCTGAAGTCCATGTCACCAGCCTTGATTTGTGGAACAAATTTGTCCTAGAATTGAGCAGCAATCGGAAACCAGGCCAGAATTTCGTGCTTCTGGAGGAGGGAGGAAAATTGCTGAACCCCTGGGTCAGCCTGGGGTTAGTTTCCTGCATGTCAGAGATGGGAGTATTAGGAATCAAACAGCTACCCCCTTCCCCTGGTCTCCATGTCACTGTCATTCTCTCTACAAATTACAGACAAGAGTTAGGGAAATGTCACTCTCATTATCCTGTAGAGGAGACAGTGTAAACATAGCTCATCCAAGAGCGTGTTTTATTGTTCAATTAAAACAGCTAATTAAATAACCTCTATTATAAACCTTCTATGCATGGGAGATGCAGTGCTAGAGGGGTGATATTTCATGAACATATCTAATGGATGCTACCCGCATCCGATTTTTCAATCCTTATTGAATTGGCAGTGGCCACAGCTCTGATTGAGGCTGGAAATATAGCCTTGAATGTGAAAGATTATAGAAAAGCTGGCCACACTGGGATAATACATGCTGCAGGCAATCTTTTTTTCAACCCACTTGCTGAAATAGCTAAAACCCACTCTTCAAAATCCATTTCCTGGGCCTTTGAAACAAATTTTCCTTAATATCAACATGCTAGTGACAGTATGAATAGGAGCAGGGACTCTTGGTCATGTGATCTCATATTCCCTCTGGGCCTAGGGTCCTCTACATGATTGTGTTTGGTGGTACAGGAAGGCTTCACTTTGCCAGTTTTGTAGGATCTTCTTTTGTGAAAATGATTGGCATTATATAGGCTCAGATGACTGATAGTTTTTCTAGGAAAAGAAGTTTTTAGAAGGCTCTTATATGCTTGTCTTACTGTCACTCTATGTAGAGGAAGTGGCCAGTTATGACAATAATATGCTATGGGGCTACCATTTTAGCTCCAGCCTCCTACTGGTGTTTGGCTGGGAGGCATGACACGCTACAGTCTCACGAGCAGGATGCAGCACATAATGAGTAAAGAATCATGGGGAAGATCTCCAGTCAAGGATGACGTTAGCGAAACGTCTGAGCCAGAAAGAAAGTAGGCTGATCATATGTGGAGAGTGAGGGCTTACTGACAACCTGTGAGCCCCACAGAGAGCCTAACCCCCTGCACATTAGGTGAACCCTCAATTTCCATGGTGAACTTAAGGGAGAACAAGAGACAAGAACTGTACAAGGATAGATTGTAAGCTGCATCACTGGAGGGAATATCTGCATCCTTATTGGTGAGTCCCTAGCCCAGAATTCCATTTTTTTTTCCATTTTATGAGGGGCCCTGCCATAATCACTTCCCTCTCAACTCAACTTACTCTCTAGACTACTGTCCTCCCTGCTATGTCTTCTCTTAGGCCTTCTTGAGGGTAGGGACTTTCTTGTTTGCTCATATCTGTATCCCCAGCACTTAGCATAGTACTTGATACATAATAAACACTTAAATACTCTCTCCCTATCCCTTTTCCTTTCTCCCTGTTCTGCCCCTCTCCCCTAATGCCCTCTTTCTCTCTTTTACTCTGTGTATTCCAAGAGTCACTGGAGTATCTAACTACCTACTGAGAACTTTATATTCATTATTTCCCTAACTCATCTTTGGCAGGGGGAATGCTGAACTGTCCTACCCATTTTTCCATATGAGGAGACCAAGGCTCAGTGATTGACACAGGGTCATGCATCTGGTAAGTAGCTGAGTTTGGATTTGAACCTAGTCCAGTGTGGGCTCCTCATTATAAGAGAGTCACCATTAGCTACTACAAGGCATTTGGATTCTTTATATCACTAATATGTATCAGGACATGGCGGTTGCCATTATCCATCTTCTCCCCCTCTGCCTTTTCCAAATGAGGCAACACCCCTGTGCACATATCCATGCAAAAGTAAAGTGAAGTCATGGAGAAATAACATGGTGCCATGTTATCCACCAATCATACACAACAGTTTAAGGAAGTTGGGCAGTGGCAGGGTGGGGGGGGTGGCTCAGGGAAACACAGGCTCTACATGCAGACCCTTCTTACATGTTACTACCATAGGCTCTTCACCAGGTGTTGATCTATGGGTTACAAATTAATGGGCCTAATGTTTTGGCACAATTAATATGATTTCTTTGATGAGTTAATATATGTAGGTATATGGGTATTACACATGTGTCCCCATAAACATGTGAGCACATAAGCACGACCTGATACCTGAGGGATGCTCCTAAAGCCCAGCTGTCCCTAGTGACACCAGTAACCTCAGGTGCTTCTTCCCTTTCTCTGTCCTCACATTCAAATTTTCTACAACTAACAGAAATTCTGGCTGCTTCTCCAAGAACACACCATGAGCCTTCCCTCCCTGCTTCCCTTCCATGTGCTCAATGCAGAAGCTCTGGATGGAAATACTTAGATATTCCACTGGTTTTGCAGTAGCTGTTCTACCTGGCTGCACTGTGCTCCAAGTCTCTCTGTGCAGTCTCCCACATGCTGTGGCCCAGTCTATTAGCCACCCCAACCTAGTTATGATGGTCCTAGTTATATGTGTCTCAGAGGGCTCCCTTCCATCAGGGGTCTTGGGATCTGGGACTCAGGAAGGACATTCTCAGTATTAGAAGAAGTTGGGCTCTCTGTCTTGAAAGGCCTGAAAGCATAAACTAGGTGGTCACTTATCCAAAATGTTGGAGGGAGAATTCATATTAAGGAACAGGTGGACTTGATGGTTCCTTCTAACTCCAAGGTTCTATGATTCCAGCCTGAGCCAAGACTGTACAGTGATGGATGAGAGAACTATGGCCATTTTCTCATGTCTGGGGAGGGTTGATCCATCTGATTAATGGGGACTGAGGTTACCTTGAAGAGCTGACAGTTCAGTTATTACCCAGTATCTAGCCTGGGAAGGCTAAAAGATGCAGGTGGTATTCAGAGCCTCATTAATATGCCAGGAGGAGTATTCCCCAAGAGGACAGTTACATGCAGGGGCAAAACTTTAATTCAGCATCAGTTTTTTTTCTCTTCCCTTTTTTCTTCCTTTCCCCTCTCATCTTTGCATTTTTCTTTTCCCTCTCTTCCCTTCCTCCCAGTCTCCTTTCTATTTCCTGCCTCCATTCCCCTTCTCTCCTTTCCTTTTCTCCTCTTCTTTCTTCTCCTCAGCTCTCCTTTCTTCTTTTTTTCTTTCCCTTCTTCCCAACCTCCCTCCTTCCTTCCCTCTATCTCTCCTTTCCTTCCTTCCTTCCCCCTTCCATCATTCACAGCATGGTTGACCACCTATAATAACTCCTCACTTTCTCATATTTGCTGGAGAAGGTGTTGCTTTGGATGAGTGAGTTTCTCAGAGAAAAGTGATGTACTGGGTCTTTTCAAATTTTTTTTTTCCAGTTGGTGAGGGAAACATTTCCAAACCATGTTGTATACTTCACTGCCTACTGTGTTGGCCGGGCAGGGACAAGGCCATGAATTCAGTTCTACTGCTGAATGGAGGCTTATGTGGGGCTGGCAGTTAGTGCCAAGGTGGAGTCTTTCTGGAGACCACCATAACAAGGTGCCCCACTCAAGAGAGAACTGTGCATCTCCCAACAAGAGGGATCGGGGAGCATTATGTCAGCGCTGAAGCTGGGGGTATTGGGGTGGTGGTCAGAAATGGAGAGCTCACATTACATGGTAACCAGCTGTGGAATGGTCAGGCGTGCATGGGATCTGCAGGCTCTGGGTGCTATGGCTTGTACAGACAGTGTCCCCTAGCGTCCCCAGCTGTCTGGGTCTCTGCTAATCTCCTGCAGCTGCAGCACTGGAGTCCTAGCACCTTAAACCGAGGTTAGTGAATGGAATGTAACTTTGCTTGGAACCCAGTGTAATTGCTATGTCAAGGTAGTGTGGCAAAGTGGTAAGAAGCTTGGATTTGGATTCAAAAGATCTGGGTTCAATTCCCTTCCCTACTCCTTCCAACCTGAGTGACTGTGGTGCCTTTGTATCTCTGGGCTTCTGTTTCTCTCTGTGTAAAGTGGACTAGATGATCTCTAAGGTCTCTTTATCCTCTTTGTTCTACTGGGAGCTTTCCGGCATGACTTTAATGTCCATAATGCTCAGATAAGGAGCTGATGTGTCCAGAGAGATTTGTGCCTGGATGAGGGAGCTGGGAATACGACAAAGGAAGAAAAGAGATTGCGAGCTTGGGAAAGAGATGGAAGCAAGAAACAAGAGGTCACATGGAAAGCAGCTGTCTGGGATGTTCCTAAGAAACTATGGGCAGAGTTGAACTTGACTAGCAGCATAGAAAGGATAGTCTGCTGATTGGCAGCTAGGTGGCACCAAAGCGGGCTAGAGTCAGGAAAACCCATTTTCCTGAGTTCAAATCTGGCCTCAGAGACTTACTAACTGTGTGATCCTAGGCAAGTCACTTAATCCTGCTTGCCTCAGTTTCCTCACCTGCAAAATTGAGCTGGAGAAGGAAATGGCAAACTACTCCAATGTCTTTGCCAAGAAACCCCAAATGAGGTCACAAAGAATGGGATGTGACTGAACAACACCAAAAATCTACTGAACAGGAGATGGCAGCTCTGTTTCTGAGGTGATCCAAAGTGTTCTACTGCATGCAGAATTAACTGGCAGGAAAATGAATTGAACCTCAAGAATGTGAAATGCATCTCCATGCTTGCTTTTGATGGGATACTGAGAAAAGGTAGGGAAACTATTAATAATCCTCTCAACCCATTCACACATGGCCTAGGTAATAGTTATCCCACCCACAGAGAAGTTTCTCTCCTATCCACTCTCTTGGAAGGTCTAGAGAGATTTCATATCCACCTGTATGGGCATGGGCAGGGAATGATACTATATCCATAAGAGCCTCTTCTTGTTTATGTTGTTTAATGTTTTAATGAAATTTTTTTATTATTGGATTTGTGGTTTATATGGCTTGAAATAGAGGGTTTACACTGAAAGAGGCTAGAATCATGGTTTGCAGGATTTGGTTGCCTCCCGGAGCCCACAATGATCCTGGGGAAAATAAGAAAGAGCTCCAGATTCCAGAGTTTTCAGGGTCCCAGCAGTAGTCAGCTCAGGAAGCCTCACGGAAAGGGTGCAGAACGTACTGAGTCTATGGACCATAGCATTCCGTCTCCTCCTGCCATCCCCCTTTTCTTGTAGCGACCCATACACTTCTCTGCAGTCTGTGGTACCATTCCCTGTGTTTTCTCAGAGAATGTGTTTTAAAAGCAGTGACATTAACTAGGTCAGGGCTTATGAAACAGAAGGAAGATGCTATCAGTGTCAAGCTGACACTGTTAGGAAGTGGGAAATCTCATTTTCTTAGATGCTCAGGACTGAGTAGAGTCTCTGGTTTATTTATTTTAGATAGAAGAGTTAATCTATAACTCTAGAAATCAATACAAATTAACAGATTGTTTGAGTTATTTTTATGCTAATGAGCATCCAGAATGGGGGTACTTGGAGTCAGAAGGCCTAATTTTCAATCCCCCTTTTACCTTACTAGCTGGGTGACCATGGACAGCTCCCAGAGGGCCACATGGACTTGTTATTTTGTAACCATTTGTAAAATGGTGATAATTTTTGTATTATCTAACTCATATAGCTACTATCAAAAGGCTAGAAACTGTAAATGCCATAGAAATAAGAGTTTCAATTACTATTTGGACTATAATACCAGGGTGGTGATATAGGTATATTCAGGGGGAAGAAGAAAAGAATAAACATTTTAAAAGTGCCTGATCTGTGTGTGACACTGTGCTATAGAGATATTATCTTGATAATATCCAGGCTACACATGTTTGCTGTGACCTGCACTTGTCCCTTCACTCTATTTGGCTGCTTAAATCAGGACTCATTCCCCTTGCTCTTGGTACCAACACAGGAATTGTTCCCTCTTTATCCTTTTTATCTTTCCCCCATTCTTCTTTACTGGAGAAATCAGTCTTTCTTTTTCAGCTTTCTTTCCACACCTGTCCCTTACTTGGCATCTCAGCTCCAGGGAGCCTCAGCTTGTTGCTGCCTACTTGGGCAGCCACCTGTCTGCTTGGCTGGCTGGAGATCCTCTCGTACCCAATGCAGAGCTAAAAATGCAGGGGCTTAAGTCAGTGATTTGGTGGGAGAAAATCAGCCTTTGCTTTGGGCAAAGGAGATAGGCTTTGAATTGGGAAGAGAGAAGTATAAACCCAAAAGTCAGGCCAGATTGGCAGCACGGCACCTTTTAAATGCCAAGATCCAGGGGATTGAGGTGAGCAGGAAGACCAGTGGTCAGATGTGTAATTCAGTGCTGTGACAGATTCCAAAGCAAGATCGTGCTTCCGAGTTGAAGAGGGCTTTGAGCAAGTTAATTATCCCATTCCAGAAAGAAGGAGTCAGGGCATTCCCCTAACCCTGGTAATTGGTGCAGAAATAGGTCTAGGAAACGGGATCCTGGGTCCTCACATTTGTATTGAAGTAAGTTTGTGCAGCGAATGAGGATACAATACTAGTGTGACAATGAGATGGCAGAAAGAATAGTAGAAAGAGTTGCATAACACCCTAGGAGATTCATTTTAGATTAAAAGGCTGAAATCCAGGAGATGTCGAGGAATCAACTGTTTGACTCAACCCAACTCCCTAAAACTTGGTTCTTATTGTAGCTGCTTTTGTTTTCTTCCCTCTTTTGATTCTCTTGAAATCAACATGAATTTATTAAGTACCCATCATGGCTTTGGCATTAGGAATAGAAAAGCAGAAATAAAATAGGCCTTGACTTCAGAGGGTTTGCATTTTACTTCACGCTGCAACGTGGACTCCATATGAATGAGAGTATTAATGGGGGCATGAGGGAAACCTTTCCAGAGGGAGGAGTGCTTAAGCCAAGCTTAAGCTAAAGAAAGACAAGGATTCTGGGAGCTGGTAAGGAGGAAGGAGGACATTTCAAAGATGAGTGCTGAGGTGATGGAGTCAGTTGGATGGGAATGTTATTTGTGAGCAGCGTCTGCCAAGCTTCCCCTATGGCCAAGTTGAGACTTTGTACACTGGAAGCCTTCTTCCCCATCCCAGTTCCATTGTCATCTCTCTTATCCCCCAAAGAGAGAGGACACGACTCTCATAAGAGCTGGGATATTACAACCAGTCAACCAGCCAATAAACATTTGTTAAATGGTTCTTATATGCCAAACACTGTGAAAAGCACTGGGGATCCAAAGAAAGAGAAAAGCAACAGTCAATTCATGATCTTGAGGAGCTCACAATCTGATGGGAGACACAACTTGTAAACAACTATGTACAACAAGCTCGTTGTTGCTGTTGTTCAGATACAGTCAACTTTTTGTGACCCCCTTTGGGGTTTTCTTGGCAAAGAAATTGGAGTGGTTTGCTGTCCTTTACTTCTCCCCATACCCTTTGTCTTCCTGCTATGGGGGCTTCAGATTTCTGTCAATTATTACCCCACTTCTACCCTGGTGAGTGTGACATTATTCCTACCTTGCCACCTCCTAAATTTCAAGGAATAGACCCAAGGTTAGCTGGAATCGCAAAGAGGCACTACAGGGCTGTTAGACTATACCCCTAATGGTTTTGAGATCACAGAGAAATGCCCAAAGTTCAACAAGGAGCACCAAGTCAAAGCAATCGGTTGCAGCAAGGGGGACCCTGGCAGGAAGAACTTGGCAATTGATAGTGGGGAGCTAATAGTGAGAACCTGTCTTGCAATGAGTAGAAGATGTGCAAAACCAAGTTCTGCCAAGCTCTCACTGCTTTTGGTGCCAAGTTAATGAGAAGGAAGAGGAGTCTGTTGGCTGGAGTGAAGATGTGCCAACCTGACAGACTGCTGCCCGCCTGGGTCTCCTGGAGGCAGTGTATTGTGATGAGTTGACAAAGGTTCCAAGGTTGGTTCTTTCAGGTCTGCAAATTCAAAAAAGGTCAGTGATCAACTCATCCCTGCACCCTTGAACTCCAGGGAAATTCCCTCACACCAATTAAACTCGCCAGAGACCAGGATGGAGGTGCTTTGTTTAGACATCACTGTAGAACGGATAGGTTGGTTCACATTGGCCCTTTCGAATTCCTTCTCCCCAGGAGGGAGACTGACTTGGGAAGTCTATTTAGATCAAACAGTTGATTGAAAAACAGGGTCAGCCGATGGTGGACTTGCTGTACCAGATCTGAAACTATATTATAAAGCAGCGGTCATCAAAACCATTTGGTACTGGCTAAAAAATAGTGTAGTCGATCAGGGGAATAGGATAGAATCACAAGACAAACTAGGCAATAACTATAGCAATTTGGTTTTTGATAAACCCAAAGACCCCAGCTTTTGGGATAAGTATTCACTATTTGACAAAAACTGCTGGGAAAACTGGAAACTAGTGTGGAAGAAATTAGGGCTTGACCCACATCTAACACCACATACCAAGATAAGATCTAAATGGGTTCATGATCTGGACATAAAGAGTGATACTATAAGTAAATTAGAGGAATGTAATATAGTTTACCTCTCAGACCTATGGAGATGGAATAAATTTATGTCCAAAGAAGAACTGGAACTCTTAATTGAAAACCAGATAGATAACTTTGACTATATTAAGTTAAAAAGTTTTTGTACAAACAAAATCAATGTAGACAAGATTAGGAGGGAAGCAATAAATTGGGAAATCATCTTTACATTTAAGGGTTCTGATAAAGGTCTCATCTCTAAAATATATAGAGAATTGTATCATATTTATAAAAATTCAAGCCATTCTCCAATCAATAAATGGTCAAAGGATATGAACAGACAATTTTCAGAGGATGAAATTAAAACTATTTATAGTCATATGAAAAGGTGCTCCAAATCACTATTGATCAGAGAAATGCAAATCAAGATAACCCTGAGATACCACTTCACACCTGTCAGATTGGCTAAAATGACAGGAAAAGTTAATGATGAATGTTGGAGGGGATGTGGGAGGGCTGGGACACTGATGCATTGTTGGTGGAGCTGTGAACGGATACAGCCATTCTGGAGAACAATTTGGAGCTATGCTCAAAAAGTTATCAAACTGTGCATACCCTTTGACCCAGCAGCATTTCTATTGGGCTTATATCCCAAAGAAATCATAAAGGAAGGAAGGGGCCCCACATGTGCAAGAATGTTTGTGGCAGCCCTTTTTGTGGTGGCTAGAAACTGGAAATTGAATAGATGCCCTTCAATTGGAGAATGGCTGAATAAATTATGGTATATGAATATTATGGAATATTATTGTTCTGTGAGAAATGACCAGCAAGATGATTTCAGAGAGGCCTGGAGAGACTTACATGAACTGATGCTGAGTGAAATGAGCAGAACCAGGAGATCATTATACACGGCAACAACAGTACTATATGACGATCAATTCTGATGGACATGTCTCTCTTCAACAATGAAATGTTTCAAACCACCTCCAATTGTTCACTGAAGAAAGCCATATACACCCAGAGAGAAGGATGTGAAATGTGGACCACAACATATCATTCTCATACTCCTTGATTGATGTTTGCTTACATTGTGTTTCCTTTATCTGATATATCGTTTGTGTAGACAAGATTTTTCTTGCACCACAATGACAAGTTTGGAAATATGTATACATATATTCGATTTACCAATATTTTAACATAATTAACATGTAGTGGATATCCTGCCATCTAGGGGAGGGGTGGGGAAGTTGGGGGGAAAATTTGTAACGGAAAGCTATGTAAGGGTTATTGTTGAAGAATTACCCACACATATGTTATGCAAATAAAATTAAAAAAAAAAAAAAGAAAAACAGGGTCAGCAAAGTGGTCGGAGGATCTTGAGATAGTAGAATGAGGATGGGGGAAGAAAGAGCAGTAGATTGGGAATATCGATTGGGATTTGAATTCGGCATTAGTATAAAACAATCATCTTCTCCTATTTTGGGCAAATCAGTTTCCTCATTGGGGGGTCTCCAGTTTTTTCCAAATATGTAAGTGGGAGAGGCACAGTGGATAGAGAACCATTCTTGGAATTAGGAAAACCAAGATTTAAATTCTGCTTTTGACACATCCGTATTGTGTGACCCTGGGCAAGCCATTCAGTCTCTTAGTGTTCTAGATCCTAACATACTTAAGTTGCAGAAAAGGTGTACCCCTTCATTGGAAAAGAGAGTTCCTTTTATCAGTGAAATTATAATCCACTCCCTACTCCCATGTAACTAGGCTAGGGCAACAAGGGGACATACCTCCTCCTCCCAAAAGTTGTCGGGCCTTTGGAGTTGGGAGGTCACTGGACATTCCTCAGAGGTTGGATCTGTACTCTCTGGAGAATGAGATTCCATCACAAATGTACTCCAGACATCTTGTGCACCCTTCCCTCCCTCCCTCCCTCCCCCTTCCTTTGCTTGGTGAATTTATTCCAGGTGCCACTTTGCCTGTCACAGCTCTGGCTTCTGCACCTGTAAAATGAAGGGGATAAACTGGATGATTTCGAAGGTCCTTTCTAATTCTAAGTCCTGTGATCCTCCATATTTATCAAACTGGCAGCCTCATGAGTCACTCTTTCCACTCTCGGTACACATCTGCTGAGCAGACTGGATGCTCCTGTCTACTGATCAGGGCCCTATGACAAATGGACTTGCTTTTCTTTGTAGCTTAAAAAAAACAGTGAAAAAGGAAGGCAGGCGGGCCTTAGTGCCAAAGGACAAGCTCTTGGAGTAGTGGGATCTTTGGGAGGAAACTTGAACACTCATCTGCAATGTCAGAGACCCAGGCTTGGATTCTTGGCCATGAACGGTGTTGAAGATACTGGCAGAACTTACGGAGAAGGCTCTCAAATGACACTTGAAGGGGAGGAGAAAAATGCCCAGACAAAGAAATAGAAGAAGGTCCTCTAGAGCATTGCTATTATCTGTAGGTCTTAGCTCCATGATTCTGTGCCAGCAGGTGTTGGCTCTTCCCTAAACTTTATATGTCCTCAGGTGTCTAATGGCATTCTGTAAACAATGGGAGCTTAATAACTGTTTACAAAATCATAGAGTTAGAGCTGGAAGGAAGCTTGGAGGCCGCTGAGTCTAGTCCCTTCACTTTACAGATGAGGGAACAGGCCCAGAAAATAAAATAACTTACCCAGAGTCACACAGCCTTGTTTGGAAGCAGGCTCTTCCTGACCCCAAGTCCACTGGACTTAGAATTCACAAAGAAAAGGAATAACAGCAGAGGAGCTGCCTAGAAATTTTTTTCTATTTCTTTTTCCCTTTTTTTTTTTAAATAAGAGGTTTTTTTTAAGTATCACTTTCATTTTCCAGTGGCTCCCTCCTCCTTCCCACAGTAGAAACCTCCCTTGTTACAAATAAGTGCAATTAAGGAAAAAAAGAAAACAAAACCATTAGCCATGTCTGAAAATCTATGCCTTCCTCAATTCCCTTAGTCTACCATTTTTCTCCTGAGAAATGGTAGACATGGGTCGCCATCAGGTCATCATGACTGGCCACTGCATTCATCAGAATTTTGAAGTGTTTTAATATTATTTGGATACTTTCATGGTCATCATAAACAGTGATTTCGTCCTTCTATTTCTTTGGCTTTGGATGTGCTCTTGCAAGTCTTCACAAGTTTCTCTGGTTTTCGTTGTTTCTTCTGGTGCAATAATATTCTATTGCATTCATGTATCCATCCCAGTTTATTCAGCCAATTCACAATCAGTCAGCATTCACTTTCCTTCCAATTTGTGGCTGCCACAAGAAAAGGGATGCTAAAAATACTTTTTTATAGAGGGGAACTTGCTTTTTTTTAATCTTTGACCTCCTTGGTATATACACAACAATGGCAATGCTGAGTCAAAGAGCATGGAAAATTTAGTGATTTTTATTTAGTGTTATTCCTAATTGTTTTTCCCCACAACAATGATAAAATCCTTATAATTCAAAGAGAAACTTAAGCAGGAATAATACTCCATTATGAACATATTAGTAACCTCTCCCATCCAAGGCCCCTAGGTGGCGTTGTCGATAGAATGCTAGACTTGGAGTCAGGAAGACCCCAGGAGGAATCCTGCCTCAGAGACTTCTTTGCCACATGACACTGGAGAATCCTCAGTTTCTTCATCTGTGAAATGAAAGTGTTAAACTTAAGAATCTCTGCGATCCCTTCCAGCTCTCTCTCTATAATGTTATGACCTTTGGGTTGACTTTAAATTCAACAAGGCTATTTCTCTGTGTTCATTCAAACAAGTGCCTCTGGATAAATTTAATGCTGCCAGAGGTGGAGTTGGACAGGGAAGGTCAGGAGCTCCTGGTGGTTCTAGTGCTAATTTCAAAACTGGGAAACCAAATTTCCCGATCACTGGCGGGGGAAGCTGGGTCTTGAAAACGTACAGCCCTAGATTGCCCAGTGGCAGGACCAGTCAGTGGCCAAGCTGAGATTTGGAAGGAGCACTACCCAAATTCCTGAACTCTAAATTTTCCAACGAATGTGAGCAGGAAGCACAGTCCCAGTCAAGACTGGGGCTGAGCAGGGGAGGAACTTATAAGGGTGTGTGATGGAGCAGGGAGGAAGCCATGGACAATGTAGTTTCTACCTTATCTGTTTCCTGGTCACACTTGAAAGAAAAATATCCTGGGTTGGGGGACTAGGCAGAGTGGTGGAAGGACGATGATGGAGGAGGAAATACCATGGGGGAAGCAGTGGGATGGCAGAGCTTTCTAAGGTTTATCTTAGGCTAATTTGCAAGTCTGAAGGACCTTGTCCATGATTGAAGAGACAGTAGCAGAAGAGAACTGGGTAGTTGTGTTTTCCTTGTAATCTCAAAGGGTTAGCTATTGATTTACCTCAAAGGGTTGTTATAAGTATCAAATGAAATAGTGTGTGTTAAGTGCTTTGCAAACATTAATCAGCTGTTATTAGGGTTCCTTAGATAATGCATTTTCACTTTTTTTTGTTTGTTTGTTTACAGAACAATAATTGCTTCATAAAGATTCTAGGGGAGAACATTGCTGAGAGATTAAACTAGACTATCTCTGAAGTAACGATATATTTATTATGTCAGTGAGAAGACAGGAATGCATTTACAAATTGTAAAAATTATCCTTTTTATTATATCACAGTCATTTCCCAATATAATCTTCCCTGCCAGACTGAGTCTGATAAAGCCTTCAACATTTGGAACCCTCAGTCTTCCATCTCAGTACCAAGGACAAAGAGGTGGGTTTCCTCTGTTCTATGGGAAAATGATTGGTCATCATAATTAGAGTAGTATTTTATTGTATTCTACCAGGATAAGGTAGAAACTACACTGTTTTATGGTTTTATTTGTCTTATTATAGCAGTGAACATTATCCCCCCAGTTCATACCAGTCTTTTCATGTTTGTTTGAATTTCTCAAGTTCGACATTTCTAATGGTATGATCATATTCCATTGCAGTTATATATGATAATTGGCTCAGTGTTTTGCCAATCACTGGACGTCATCTTTGTTCAGGCTGTCCCTGGTGCCTGAGACTAAGTTACTGCTTAACTATTGCTTCCTGAGATCCCTAGCTTCCTTCAAAACTCAAGCATGACTTCCTACTGAAGTCTTCCCTTAACCAAGTCCCCCCTCACCCCAGATCAGGTAGCTAGTCCCTTTCCGCTCTCCCTTTCTCCATTTAAAAAAGTCCTACTCATTCATTTTGTATATTGTATGTTTACTTATACGTTCATATTATTTACTGATAGAATGTAAACTCCTTGAGGGCAGTGACAATTTCACTTGTCTTTGTATCTCTAGACCAGGGTTTCTTTTTTTATTAAAGCTTTTTTAATTGCAAAACATATGTATGGGTAATTCTTCAACAATGACCCTTATAAAGCTTTCCGTTAGAAATTTTCCTCCCCTAATCCCCACCCCTCCCCTAGATAGCAGGAAGTCCACTACATGTTAATTATGTTAAAATACTTGACAAATCGAATATATGTATACATATTTCCACACTTATCTTGCTGTGCAAGAAAAATCGTGTTTACAAGAAAAAAATCAGAGAAAGGAAACACAATGCAAGCAAACATCAATAGAGAGCATGAAAATATTATGTTGTGGTCCACATCTCATAGTCCATCAGAATTGATCATCATATAGTCTTGTTGTTGCTGTGTATAATGCTCTCCTGGTTCTGCTCATTTCACTCACCAACAATGTATCAGTGTCCCAGTTTTCCCATACCCCGTCCAACGTTCATCATTATCTTTTCCTGTCATCTCAGCCAATCTGACAGGTGTGTAGTGGTACCTCAGAGTTGTCTTAATTTGCGTTTCTCTGATCAATAGTGCTTTGGAACACCTTTTCATATGACTAGAAATGCTTTTAATTTCATCATCTGAACATTGCCTGTTCATATCCTTTGACCATTTATTGATTGGAGAATGGCTTGAATTCTTATAAATATGAGACAATTCTCTATAAATTTTAGAAATGAGGCCTTTATCAGAACCATTAAATGTAAAGATGATTTCCCCATTTGATGCTTCCCTCCTAATCTTGTCTGCATTAGTTTTGTTAGTACAGAAACTTTTTAACTTAATATAATCAAAATTATCTATCTGGTGTTCAATTAAGAGTTCCAGTTCTTCTTTGGACAAAAATTTATTCAATCTCCACAGGTCTGAGAGGTAAACTACCCTATGTTCCTCTAATTTGCTTATAATATCACTATGTCTAAATCATGAACCCATTTAGATCTTATCTTGGTATGTGGTGTTAGGTGTGGGTCAAGCCCTAGTTTCTTCCACACTAGTTTCCAATTTTTCCAGCATTTTTTTGTCAAATAGTGAGTACTTATCCCAGAAGCTGGGTAGACCAGGGTTTCTTAAACCTTTCCTCCTCATGACCTCTTTTCAACTGAAACTTTTTTTCATGGCCCTGTATATGTATAGGTATCTAAAATGGGTATGCAAATCAAACATTTATTGATCATGAATCATAATTTTGCTACCCCTCCATTCAATTCCGTGACTTCATATGGGGTCACAACCCACAGTTTAAGAAGCTGGGCTTTAGACCATAGCACATAGTAGGCATATAATAAATGCTTTGATTTGTTTATAGGGTCTTTCCCCTTACTGCAAAGTGTGATGTTGTGATTATTTTGGTAGATACGGCATCTTGCTATCTTTGACCTACTTGGGATATGTGTATATGCATATGTGTATGTGTCTAGCAACCAGACAGAGCACTGGACTAGAATGAGGCAGTTGTTGTTGTCGTTTAGTCATGTCTGACTCTGTGATCATAGTGTCCATGGGATATTGCTGGCGAAGATACTGGAGTGGCTTACCATTTCTTTCCTCAATGAATTAAGGCAAGTGGAGGTGAAGGCTAGCAAGCTCACAGAGCTAAGCAAGTGTCAGACTGAATTTGAACTCAGGTTTTCATGACTCTGGACCCAAAACTGAGCCACCTAGTTATCTTCAGAGTTACAAAGACCTGAGTTCAAACTGTATCTCAGACACTTGTAGCTGTTTGACTCTGGACAAGTCACTTAAACTTTTATTTGCCTCAATTTCCTCATCTGTAAAATGAGAATAATAACAGCACCTACCTCCCAGGGTTGTTGTGAGGATTACATGAGATAATGATTATAAAATGCTTTGAAAAGTGCCTGGCGCATCGTAAGCCCTATATAAATGTTAGCGATCATTATTATATAAGCTCTTTGAGAGAAAGCACTGTTTTTGTCTTTTTTCAATATCCCCAGTGAGAAGCACGGTATCTAGCACACAGTAGGCTTGCTGACTGATTGACTGACTGATGGAAAGGAGCTCAGTCATTGGTGTCCTTGCCATTTGCCTTAGTTATGCAGGCTCTGTTTAGACTCCTGCAGCAAAAGGTGGGATGGAAAACTAATCAGCAAAGTTCTCTTTATCCTCCATTGATTCCAAATGGAGAAACCACACAGAGAATGCTCCTTACTCGACCTAAAACCTGACCCTTTTCAGGATCCCATGGCTTCAAAAAAGATCTGGGTAAGTGGGACACTGTCTATAGGACATTCATCTTCTTCCCCTGAGCTGCTCAGAACACACTATTAATGTAGTTAGGTTCAGGAGTCATTTTTCAAAACCATGAAACAATGGGACCTTTATCTGAGGATGTCATGTTAATGTGGGACTCTTGATGGAAGATTTCAGTCTTAGATTCTCCAGTGAGCTCCCAAAGATACTTTGCAGCTTTCGCCTCCTTCCTAAAGCCTTCAATCATAACACCTCCTGTGCCCTCCTTCATAGCAAATGACCTTTCCTTCTACTTCCCTGTGATAGACATCACTGCAGCTCACTAAATTCCCCCATCAACTCACCTTTCTTTCTGCACCTAGCCTCTCATTTTTCCTGATAGTCAATGACTAAAGCTAATCTTCTCTACCTGTTCCTTAGACCCCTTTCCCTCACAATCCTCCAAGAGCTTCTTTATCTTGTTCTCTCCTCTTGCATCTTTTATATTTCCTTCTCCCTGGATCTTCCTTTTCTGTCTTCAAATCTACAACTTGAGAGAGAGGAGGGGCTTAGGAACGAGAGGGGTTCTATTTCTTGAGACAACGATTGTAAGAAAACAAGGAGATGTATTGCTGGAGATCAAGCTGAGACTAACAAAGCAAGGTTATTGCAAATATCACCAGGAGGGCAGCTCCATGCTTGGACCCATGCCCACAGCCGCCTTCGAACCATTTAAACCCTTTCATTGCCATAAGTGCTACATTCCCCTGGCATTTCTCACCATTGCCCATGTGGCCACCTCTTGGCTTGAAGCTATTGGCTCAATTGCCCGGGCACCTTGCCCCTTGGCTGAAAAATGTAGCTTCCCACATAACAGCAGTTGCTCCAGAAATAATCTTTGAAGCAAAAGTTAAAAAAAAATGGAAAGCTACCTCAATAATGATGTAGATGTTAGCACAAACTTACAGGATTTATGAAGTCATTCACACACATGAACATCCTTAATGGCACTGAAGGTAGGCTGTGGTAGCAGTATTACATTTAAGTCTATCCAGGGAAACTGAGGCTCAGAGAGACCAAATGCCCTTGCTTGTGGGTAGGTAGTTAGCACATACCGGAAGTAGAAGCTTGCAGAAACAGGCAGCTAGGTGGGGAAGTACACAAGGCAGGAGACATGGAATCAGGAAAACCTGAGTTCAAATGTGCTCTCAGACATCTATTCCATGAATCCAGAAGGCCGAGAGGGAAGGAGAAGGAAGAGAGAGACAGGTAGAGGAAGAGAAGGAAAAGGGCAGAGGAGAGGAAAGAGGAAGAATGGGAGGGAGAAGGGGAAAGGGAAAGGAGGAGGTTCTCTGCCAATCTTAGAGATAGGGACTGCAAGCTATTATTTCCTTGATATCAAGCCCAGCTTCTTACACTGTGGGTTGTGTCCCCATATGGGGTCTCATAACTGAATGATTTATTATCAGTAAATGTTTGAATTGTATGCAGGATCACATACAAATTTCTTGGGCAAAAAAGGAAAAAGTTTAAAAGTCCTAGTATAGAGAATTGGGGAGTAAAAAAATTCCTTCTTTCAATATAGGCCAGCACCTTTTCTTCCCAGAATATTGGGAGGTTAAATTACTTACCCAGGATCACACGGTGAAATTATGTCAGAGGTGGGATTTGTAAAATGGGGCTTATAATTAGGGTATATGAATGTAATGGAATATTACTGTTCTATAAGAAACGACGAGCAGCCTGATGTCAGAAAAGCCTGGAAAGGCTCACATGAACTGATGCTGAGTAAAGCAAGTAGAATCAAGAAAGCATTGTACACAGCAATAACAAGATTATGTGATGATCAATCAGGTTGGATGTGGCTCTTTTCATCAATGAGGTGATTCAGGCCAGTTCCAATAGACTTGTGATGAAGAGAGCCATCTGCACCCAGAGAGAGGACTGTGGGGACTGAATACAGATCACGATATAGTATCTTCACTTTTGTTTGTTTACTTGTTTTTTTCTTTTCTCGTGATTTTCCCTTTTGATCTGATTTTTTAAATAGCATGATGAATATAGAAATATATTTAGAAGAATTGCACACATTCTTGGGAAGAGTGAAAGGGCAAAGAAAGGGAGAAAAATTTAGAACACAAGGTTTTGTGAAGATGAATGTTAAAAATTATCTTTGCACGTATTTGGAAAAATAAAATATGTTAAAGAAAAAAATGGGGCTTCCCCGTTGTCATTGTGAGAACTAAATGAGATAATAATTATAAAGCCCTTACCACTGTGGTTGGCAAGTAATAAGTACTATAGAAATTCTAGTTGTTGCTGTTGTTACTTGTATCCTTCAGCGGATTTCAGCTCCTTGAGAGCTGAGACTGTTTCTTTTTTATCTCTAGCATGTAGTATCAAAGCTGGACACACAGTAGATGCTTATGAAATATTTCCTGAATTCAACTGAATTGCTTCTTAGTATTTATACCTATGGGTTCACCTTTCGTTTTGTCTCCTTTTATTTCTCTACATTTTCCCCTCTGTCTAATAGAACAGAGAAGCTTGGCCAGATAATTTCAGTCATCTGCCTCGATTGTTCTGGGTGGTCTTTCTGGTTTCAGGAACCCACTCTCTTAATCCCATTCCAAACTCAAGGATATAAAGCTATGGTCTGTAGGCATTCAGCTAAAGAAGTCACAGACTCATAGATTTAGGACTGCATGAATCTTCAGAAGCCATCTAGTTCAGTATTCATTTTATAGATGAGGAAACTGAGGTCCACTGGAGTTAAGCAAGTTGTCAAAGGTCACATGAGTGGCCAGGGTCAGAGGCAGGATTTGAATCCAGGTCTTCTGCTTCGAATTAAAGTGCTCTTTCCATCAATAACATAAAGTATGCTGTTCTTGGTGGAAAGTGGGTTTCAAGTATTTACAGGAATATTTCCAGGTTCTATAATTTCATAAGATAATAGCTCTAGAACTAGAAAGGACCTCAGAAGCCACATTCTCTTCATTTTATAGATGGGGAAACTGAGGCCTGGGAAGATAAACTGGCTTGTGTCAGATCCCACAGATATGAAAGGGAGGAGATTGAACCTGAACATAGATTATCTGATTAGAAATCTTGTGTTTTCCATCATACCATGAAGTAATCTTGTTAATTGGCTAATTCTGTCCTTGATGAATAGCTTATTTCAAGTGTAATTTGGATATTGTAAAGACTCTGTGATTTCCTGATAGGTACTCACTCTACTGGATCAGCCCACATTCCCTCCATGACTTAGTAGATGGTTTCATGAGTTGTCATGGGAAAAAACCCCAAAGTGAATCTGCTGGTGGTGGGCCCCGTGGTAATGAGCCCTTCTTCCACTTAGTAATTTTGGTACCCGACCTATACCACCTATGGGATTGTCCTTGGAGCCATTCCCATTTATTAATACCTGCTAGAGTTTATAGTTGGCTGGCAAAACCTTAAGAAAGCCTAGAGTTATCCCAATATCATGGTGAGGACTTCTCATGGGCCTATAACAATAGGTATTAGCTTCTAACTATTGTTCAAGAATATTCTTGTTACTACTATGAGAAAAGTAGGAAGGGATTTTTTAAAAACTTGATCAAGTGGGACAGCTAGATGATGTAATGGATAGAGCTCTGGGTTTGGAGCCAGAAGGATATGAGTTCAAATTCAGCCTCAGACACTTAACATTTACTAGCTATGTGGCATAGGCAAGTCACTTAACCTCAATTGCCTAGCCAAAAGAAGTTGTTCAAGTACAATGAAGACAGCACAAATATAGACAATTTAGAAATGGGGCAGAAGAGAATCGCAGAATGTACTGGTTGGAAGAAACCTTTCTGGCCATCTAATCCAAAAATGGGGAACATCCAGCCCACGGACCATATAAAGGCCCTTGAAATCATTTGCAGGTGATGATGAGCTGAAAGCTAGGTAGAACAACCTCTCGCTGCTTGAGTTCTCTAAATTGATGATTTTCTGTGGCCCCGTGAATGATGTTATAAATGTCCAAATGGCCCTTGGCGGAAAGAAGGTTCCCCATCCCAATCGTGTCTGAATTTGAACTCCATGAAGCATCCTCTCTAACATATTAGACTAGGGGTCATCCAATCTCTGTTTTAAGACCTCACATTTATTTTTGGAACGGCTCTAAGTTACAGTGGGTTGCTCCTGATATCCTGCCAACTTTGGCCTCTTGGCAGCCTCTGCTCCTGGATTTTAGCTCTCTCTTCTGAGATACATCTCCATTCTCATCCCTGAGTGAAACAACCTATAGTGACCTCTAAACTAAATGAACTGTAGTAAATTATGGGTTATTGTGGGTTTCCACCTCCTGGCATGGCCCAAAGATATGTTCAGTGCTATACACCATTAACAAATTATCTTAAAAATATTCTTCTTAAAAGTAATTCCTTGGTTTGAACTCTCGCTACAGTCACGATTTCAAGATTTCAGGTTTTACTTAAAAAAGAAATTCTTTTGGACATTATAACTTTTTTTAAAAAATGAGGTAGCGTTCTTGGTGACCTCATTGGTTGTATGCCTTCTCTGTCCTGGGGCAAGGGCTTTGATAAGTTACGCTATTTTCAAGATGTCTGGTTCCAATATCAGAAGCACATTGGCCTGTTCAGGCCTCTTTCTTAGTTGCTCCTATTTTTTACTCCTTTGGGTTTCTCCATTGAAGCCACACACTGAAGCCTTCCCATCGGGACCTTTTCTTAAACACATCAAATCAAAAGGAACATCACTTCCTTGACTTCTCTAATTCTTCTGAGGGATCTCTTTTGTCTTAGCAATTCTCCTCCCTTACTCTCTGGTCCTACTCTCACTTGTCTGCAGGATATTTCCAGTGGAAATATCCCATCAGTGTCTTATTTTCTATTTTCCTCAATATCACTATCCTTTTTTTAATCCAGGATTGCAGTTTGGGAGTCACTCTTGCCTCTTCACTCTCCCACAATATGTGTGTCAATGCAGATTGATTCTCTCCCCACAAAATCTCTCACCTCCATTCCCTTTCCTAGTTTGGTCACTCAGCACATCTTCTTGGACTAAGGAAATGGCCTCCTAATAAGCCCCACCCCTACTTCAAGTATCTTCTCTTTCTAATCAATACTTCATAAACCTATCAAAGTCATCTCTCTCAAATGCAGATGTGACAATGTTATTCTCCTATTCAAATTGATTTCCTATCATCTCTGGGGCTTCGAACAGAGTTAGCTGCTTTGGCAGCCATAGAACGTAAATTACTCCCGTTGAGAGTTTGTGGTCCATTAAAACCCCCAGACCTTCCTTTTCAATATAACTCTCAGCTTCCCAAGGTATCATGGGAAACTTTCTCCCAGGAGTCTCAGAGCAGCGGGTCCCAACCAGTCATTGTGGATCTAGCTGTTACCTCAGAAGCCCTGCCTGGTAGAGTTCCACACCTGTTGCATGCACCATGACGCATACCTTCTATCACTGTGGTTGTTAGCTGGGATTCTCTTGGGTCACGGAGTGCAATCAGAAGTGGGTTTCTGTTCCCATTCCTTCCTTGTCGGCTCAGAGCCTCCATCCCCACTCCCTCCTCTTGGAAAAAACGATCTCCTTCCCTACTAAGGTTAAGGCCTCTGGCCCCCAAACAAACCGTCCCTTAGGGAGATAGGGGAAGCCCCCAGATGGGCCGGGCTTCAGCATGTTCTGCCAGAGAAGGATGTATGTGCTCCCAGCTGCTCCCCAGCGTCAATTAACTCACAAATCTGTGCTCCCAAACAGGGCAGATTCCTGCTGTCATCATTGATGAAGCTTGTACACAGATGGAGAAGTAAATAAAAGAGAGAAGTGTTGCTTTGGCTATATTTGCCACAGAGTAAGCAACTATTTTTGCCCCATGGAAAAGCAAATTCTGAAGGGGCGAGGGAGGAGAGGCGAACAATGTTTCAAACAGGAAGCAACATCCCCGTGGCCTGTGACCCCAGCTTTGTATTCCCCTTTGCCAAAGACAAACAGGAACGAACTGGCTGCTCCTGCTTAGTCCCTTGTGGACATCATGGAATTACAGCTCAGTTTGGAATAATTCAGCTTGAGTATCATTTTCAACTTTGCTGAGCTCTGAAAGAGCAGAGGGCAGGAGAATACAAACCCCAACAGAAGCACCCAGCAGCACTCTGGGAAGGCCTCAGCAAAACCCGGGAACAGGTAATGGTTCACTTAGGCCAAGCTTTCTTGCCCTTCACCTGTATTACCCAGTCTAGTTGCTGATGTCAGCTTAGGAAAAGGGATAGTGGTCCTGAAAAATTCCCAGTGACTAAAAGGGATCAGAAGACAATGCCTGAAGGATGGGATGCATCCCAGGCCTTGATTTGGGGTTGGAAAAGGGCCTGTCCAAGACAAAACTGTCAAATAAAGGAAGTTATTCTGTCTCCAGCAGCCACTTAGGATTCTTTTCTCCTCCAAACCTGTGGCCCTTTTCTTTCTTCCTTATCTTTTTTTTTTAAATTAAGCTTCTCTTGATCCTCACCATGCCCTTCCCCACTCCCCAGTTGCCCGCACCTTCCTCTCAGAAGCGCCTTTGCTCTCATTGACTTCTATGGGTGCTTGTTGTGTCCCTTAATAGAAGATAAGCTCCCCAAGGTCAGGATCTATTTTTGTTTTGTCTTACACCTAGTACTGTGCTTGCTATGTAGTAGATATTGAATTAATTCTTATCAAATTGACCCATGAACAAAACCTATTATCTGATAACGTGGGTCTTGACATTTCCACAGGGACCTCTAGAAAACTGCAGGGCTGTGAAATTTCTAAGGAATCAAGTTGTAATGGTGGAATTATTAGGCATTGTGACAAGTTAATGGTAGAGATGGGGGAGGTGATCTTTACAGGATAGTTATGTGTGTTGGGGAGAACTTCCCAGAAGTCTTTGCACTTTGTAGAGAGGCAGCTGCTTGCCTCCTCTTTTTAAAAATAAGATTATTGGGTACCCATTTTCTAATCTGCTTGGGGCTCCAGTTCCTGGCGTCATTTCTGTATGACAGAAAGGAACAACGCCATTCCCTGTTACCTCCTGGTGGGAGACAGAAGGTAAATCTTTTTTGGCTTTAGATCATCTGTTTGTTTTCAGGGCTTATTTTTAGAATGGTTAAATTCTAGTTATATTTAAAAATCAGTCCATCCTGAAATAGCTTCCATTCCCCCAAATTGGAAAACTAAAAAGCTCTCAAGTTGTAAATTACCACATCTACAATTGGAACCCATCTCTTCTATTAAACAGCTAGTGATTAAGTAAGCGGGGAAGAGAAATCTTGGCTCCTCACAATATGCAGCCCTCCCCACATTGACAGAACAATTCCTCATCAGTTTTCTTCCCATTGGGTCCCAAGTGTTCTTGAGATGGAAAGACACCTGTCCCTTGTTTCATATACATGGCATGGCCACCAAGAAGATGTAAGCCATGTCCGCTTTCAAAAATACCTTCCTGCCTCGAAATTAGAGGTGCCTTAGGGGCAGTATTTTTAGTAACTTGTACAGGCCTGGTTAGCTCAGATGGAGAGAGCTGTGCGCTAAGGAGGCTGAGGTCAGCGATTCCATCCCTCTATGGGATAGTTAGCAATTCACAGGGGAAAAAAAAAAACAGTTCCATGGCCTTAGCCAGCCATTTCAAGGAGGCTAGGCGAGTGGCTACAAGCAGCCAGGCAACCCCACTGTGAGGGATGCAAGCTACAGCAGGCTTGGGTTTGAATCCTAGCTTGGCTGCTTCCTTCTCATGTGACCTTGGGGAAGCCAGCATGTTCTTCTGCTCAGATCCTAGGATATAAATGAACTCTGAAGAGCCTTCTAGTGCTAAATCTATTGTATCCTTAGCCCGGAAATTCCTTGTTAGAGATCCTGAGTTTTCTTATATTCACGCAAATCCGATCTGATCTGATGTTTAAAGCATCACCTTTAGACATGAAGGATGGGGCTTATTATGACTAAAAAGAACCTAAAATATCAAAGGCAGAAAGGACTTGGGGGACCATCCAGTCCTGCCTTTCGTTTTCCAGATGGGCAGATGGAGTCCTCAGCATAGTGGTGCCTTGTCTGAGGTCACAAGGTGAGGTGGTGGGAGAGTCAGGATGTTAACCTGGATGTCTTCAGTCCCTTCGGATTCTCCTTTCCCTCCACAACATTCCTCCCGCCCCCAATGAAGTCCACAGAGCCCCTGCTTTCTATTAGTTTGGCTGCCGAGCCATTGAATCAAGCGCAGCCATGGTCATCAGTGAGATATCCAGCATGCAGGAAGAGGGTGGCCCTGTTGTTTCCGTTACAGAGCTCTAATTACTCCAGTTCAGGATGCCAGAGCCTTGATATTTAATGTCAAGGGTATATCAAGAATGAAACGGAACTAGCAAGCCATGCATATGACACAGCCCCTTGGAATTGGCCAGGACTCGAACTGTCTCTACCCAGTCCAGAGCTGGTGAGTTCAGTGGGAGCCCTCTGAGTCTCCAAGAAGAAGGAGATACAAGTGCTGACAGTAGCTGGAGAGCCCAGCCCTGGCTTGAACAGACACATGTGGGAGGTAGGAAGCTGGCACACACACATTCACACACACACACTGCTCACTACTCACTAGCAGAATGTAACAGAAGGCACCCTGGATGGAAAACCAGAATACAGAGGTATCAAGCCCAGCTATGCGATCCTGGGTAATGCATTTAATCATGTTGTGCCTCTGCTTGCTTATCTGTAAAATGGGAATCATGCTCCTCTGTCTATCTCCCAAGGGAGCTGTGAAGATGGAACCAAATTATTTTTTCTATTTTTTATTAAAGTTTTTTATTTGCAAAACATATGTATGGGTAATTCTTCAACATTGACCCTTACAAAGCTTTCTGTTACAAATTTTTCCCCCCTAGTCCCCACCCCTCCCCTAGATGGCAGGAAGTCCACTACATGTTAATTATGTTAAAATACTTGACAAATCGAATATATGTATACATATTTCCACACTTATCATTGTTGTGCAAGAAAAAACATATCTACATGAAAGACATATCAGAAAAAGGAAACACAATGCAAGCAAACATGAATAGAGGGCATGAAAATGTTATGTTGTGGTCCACATTTCATATGATGGAACCAAATTATACTATCATTATGAATGGTACAAGTGTAAGCCAAAGGTCTTTGGGCAAGTTCCTGAAGACGCCTTGTTATCAAATTAACCCTCCCTTTAAGCAGAGTATGATAATACTGATTATCACTTTCCCTAAGAAGTAGTGAATCAAGACTTAAGGTAAAGCAGGCATTTCTTTTTTTTTTCTTTTAGGAGGCAATTGGGGTTAAGTGACTTGCTCAGGATCACACAGCTAATAAGTCTTAAGTGTCTGAGGCCAGATTTGAACTCAGGTCTTCCTGACTCTAGGGCTAGTGCTCTTTCCCCTGTAGTGCCACTTAACTGCCCCAGACATTTCTTAAATAAGCTACTTATAAGAACAGTATCATGTCCTGACTGTTGATGCAACCAAAAGTACAATGTGAGGAGTATTCACTCCAGACCTAGTGGGCTTGGGTTCAAATCCATCTCTAATACTAACTGTATGTGGTCTTGGAGAAGTCACTTAAATTCCCTGGCCCTTGGTTTCCTCATCTAGAAAATGATGGGCTTGGATTAGATAGCCTTCAAGATTCCTTATAGTTCTAGTACTAGGATTTTGTGTATGACTTGCTAAAGGAGATCAGTTAAGGGAAATGGACATATACCATAATACTGGGCCACAGAATTCTCAAGTCAGAGCTTCAGTTCAGTTCACAGAAGCACCAAAATGGTGAGTTTGCAGTCATCTCCCTGTCCATCTAGTTCAAACCATACCTGAAAAATAATGCTTAGTAGAGCAGGTCTGAAAGGTGGACTGTCAGCTTCTGCTTAAAGACCTTTGGTGAAGGGAAGATCATTGCTTCCAGAAACAATCCATTTATTAAGGACATGCTTTATGCCAGATACCAGGCTGAGCTCTGAGAATGTGAAGAAATATGGAGACAAATCCTGTTACCAGTGAGATTACAATTTAAGACAGAAGACAATTTAAGAACAAATTCTTAAGGGAGATACAATAACTATCTTTGATTATTGGAAAGGTCGTCATGTGGAGGATGGAAGATCCAGGAGCAGCAATGGCCAGAAGTAACAGAAAGACATATCTTGGCTTGATGTTAAGAAAAAAATGTCTTAGAATCTAGCCTGTCAAAAGAACTTGATATTGGACAAAAAACTGTGCAGAGAATTGGAAAAGGTATGGCAAAAACTAGGCACTGACCAACATCTAACATTCTATACCAAGATAAGGTCAAACTGAGATCATGATTTAGACATAAAGTGTGACACTTAATCAGAAAAGCAAGGGATAGTCTACCTGTCAGATCTTTGTAGAAGGAAGGAATTTATGGCTAAACAAGAAGTAGAGAACATAATGAAATTCAAAATGAATAATTTTGATTACATTAAATTAAAAAGGTTTTGCACAGACAAAACCAATGTAGCCAAGATCAGAAGAGAAGTCAAAAATTGGGAAATAACTTTTACAGCCAGGGTTTCTAAAATATATTAAGAAGCGACTCAAATTTATAAGAATACAAGTCATTTCCCCAACTGATAAATGATTAAAGGATGTGAGCAGTTTTCAAATGGAGAAATTAAAGTCATTTCTAGTCATATGAAAAATTGCTCTAAATCACTATTAGAGAAATACAAATTAAGACAACTCTGAGGTACCACTTCACACCTCTCAGGTTGACTAAAATGACAGGAAAAGATAATGAAAAATGTTGAAGGTGATGTGTTGGAAAACTGGAACACTAATGCATGGTTGGTAGAGTTGTGAAATGATCCAACCATTCTGGAGAACAATTTGAAATTATGCCCAAAGGACTATAAAATTGTGCATACCCTTTGATTCAGCTGTACCACTAATGGGCCTGTATCTCAAAGAGATCATTAAAGAGTGTGCAAAAATATTTATAGCAGCTCTTTCTGTAGTGGCAAGGAACTGGAAACTGAATGAATGCCCATCAATTGGGGATTGGCTGAATAAGTTATGGTATATGAATGTAATGGAATATTATTGTTCTATAAGAAATGAGGAGCAGGCTAATTTCAGAAAAACCTGGAGAGACTTACATGAACTGATGCTGAGTGAAGTGAGCAGAACCAGGAAAACATTGTGCACAACAACAAGATTATGTGATGATGAACTATGGTTCAAGACTTGGCTTTTCCTAACAATATGGTGATTCAAGGCAATTTCAACAGGCTTGTGATGGAAAATGCCAATAGCATCCAGAGATAGAACTGTAGAAACTGAATATAGGTCTAAGCATAATATTTTCGCCTGTTTATTTGGTTTTTTCTTTCTTTCTCGTGGTTTTTCCCCTTTTGATCTGATTTCTCTTGCACAACATGACAAATATGGAAATATGTTTAAATGGATTACACATGTTCAACCTTTATCATATTGCTTGCTGTCTTAGTGAGGGGGAGGTAAGGGAGGGAGGGGGGAAAATTTGGAATACAAAGTCTTACAAAAATGAAAGCTGGAAACTATCTTGACATGTATTTGGAAAAACAAAATGCTATTAAAAGTGATAAAAAAAAAACTGAGGTTGTCTAATGGACTATCTGGGAGTAGCAGTTTTCTCCTTATCTTGAAGTCTTCAATCAGCAAGTGTTTATTAAGTGTTTGCTATTGTGGGTTTTTTTTTTCCAGTAGCAATTTATGGCTGTGAGGTTTGGACTATAAAGAAAACTGAGTACCACAGCATCAACACTTTCAAGTTGTGGTGCTAGAAAAGACTTTTGAGAATCCCTTGGACAGCAAGGAGATCAGGTTACTCAATAAAGAAATTAATTTAGTCTATTCATTGAAAGATAAAATTCTGAAACTTAAGCTTAAAATACTTTGATAGGACTCACTGGAAAAAAACCCTGATGTTGGGGAAAATTGAAGGCAAAAGAAGAAGGGGACAGCAGAGGATGAGATGGATGGAGAGTATCATGGAAATAAGGAACATAAACTTGGACAGACTTTGAGAGTGGAGGATAGAAGGGTCTGGCATGATATGGTCCATGTGGTTATGAAGAGTCTAACATGATTGAATGAATGAACAACCACAACAAAAATATACTAGGTATCATTTGAGGTTCTGGAGAGAGATAAAAGTGAAATGAATCCTTATCCTCAAAGAACTTACAGCCTAAATAGAGCAGACAACATGTGTGTGCACACATGGGTTCACACGGGCACATGATCTAGATATAAAATGGATAGAGGCTGACTTCAGAAGGAGGGCACTAGAAGTTGGAGGGGAGCAGGGAAGATCTTATGGAGAAGATAATTCTTGCAATAGGCCATTAAGGAAACCAGAGATCTTGAGAAGTAGGGCTGAGGAAGCAATATATCCTAGGCATGGGAGGCAGTATATTACAAAGATACAGAGGCTGGAGATCGAGAGCTCTGTATAAGGAAAAGCAAAAAGGGCAGTTTGGCTAGATTGCAGTATGACTAAAGAGAAATAATGTAAAATAATGCTGGATGTTTAGTCTGGGACCAGGCTGTGAAGGACTTTAAATGCCAGAGGAATTTGTATTTGACCCTAAAGGTGGGCCAGTGAAGTTTATTGAATAGAGTAGATTCATGCTTTTGGAAGATCAATTAGGTAGCTGTGTGATGGACGAATTGAAGGGAGGAGACATGAGTTTAGGAGGCTCTTATGATAGTCCAGGTTTGAGGTGGTGAAGGTCTGAATTAGGGTGAGTAGAGCGAAGGCTATGGAAGTGGGCAATGTAGCAATGTATTAGGGATGAGATTTTACAACTGATCGGATATGTGGGATGAGGGAGAATGAGGAATAGAGAATAGTCATGAGTTTTATGAACCTGGGTGACTGACTGTAAAGGTGGCAGTGTCCTTGACAAAAATAGAGAAGTCTAGAATAGGGATAGATTGGTGGGGAGAGAGCTAATAAGTTTAGTTTTGCATATGTCAGGATTGAGAGGTCTACTGTATGTTGAGTTCAAAATGTCCTGTAAAAAGTTGGTGATGTAGGACTGGAGCTCAGAAGAAAGACGAGTTAGAAATAAAGATCTGAGAGTCATCAGCACAGAGATTGTAATTAAACCCACGTGAGCTGATGAAGTCATCAAGTGAGAGAGTGTGACAAGAGAATAGAACAGAGCTTGATACAGTCTTGGGGGACACCCACAGTTATCAGGCATGACAGATGATTCAGCCAAGGAGACTGAGGGGTAACTGCAGCAGGTAGGAGGAGAACAGGGAGATAGCTGTGTCACACAAACCGGGGAGAAGAGATTATTCAGGAGAACGGGGTGGTCATCAGGGACGGATGCCGAGGAAGTCACGAAGTCTTCCAGCAGCTGTATGACTTCTGGGGTTATTGTCTAGTTGTCTAGACAACCACTGTTTGGATACAGGCCTGGAGGCTTCCAAAGTACTCCCAGTGGATACGATTGTGAATGATGCTCCTAGGGAACTGGGAAGGAGGGACCCTAGCTAAGTACGAGAAGGCATCTGAGATAGAAGACATAGAGGGGTGGCACTGAGCAGGAGGAATCACAGAAGGTATCAGGAAGGAGAGTATTGATTTGGACAGGCAGATGTGACGATCCCCTCTTACCACAGTGGATCTCGTGGACAAAGGCCCAGGGCAGGGGGAGGGCCAGAACAAGAATGGGGAATGCACTCCCTCACATTTGCCTTTCCTTATGCGGTGGAAGTTGAAGCTAGCCCATAGGTCACTAGACAAATCCCAGTCTCCTGGAGTAAGCCCGCCTTGCCACTACCCAAGGAAGAATGGCTAGCACCACCTCGCACCTCTCTGTCCATCTTATCTTTCTTTAGATGCTGCCACTGACCCCAGAAGAACCTAATTGGCTGACAAATTAAACAACTGAGTTTTTGTATAAATCTTGACTCACAAACCCTCCTCAAAAACCTTTAATGACTTACCATTATCCACTAAATAAAGTCCAATTTCTTCAACCTATAATTCAAGGCCCTCTATAACCTCTGGAACCAATATGCCATTCTAGCTCTACCTCACAACTGTCCTTCACCTATTCTTTGCTCTAGACGAGCTGCACTCTTCCTCATTTGTCAAACACATTTCTTGTTTTTTTTTTTCTTTCCTATGGGAATCAGAAAATAACTCATTTCAAAAGATGACAGAAATTTAGGAAGTCATTTTGATCGGCATAGCTCTGTCCCAGAGTAGTCAAGGACTAAGAGATTTTATTTTTTCCCCTTTTTCTCTTTACTAAATGCCATCAATAGAGCAGGAAAGTCAGTCTGGCTGAAGCAGCAAGGAGAAAAAGAAAGCAGATATGCCCACCAAGTGAATCAGGCAATCGCTGCCACTTTTACCATCACCTCCAAGTACCCACTAACTGCCCAGAGCAGAAGCTACAGCTACTGAAGACCTAGAAAAAAACGAGATCTCACTACCAAAGTCCTTGGCACAATCAAATGGTTTCAAATAAGAAATGGATGTAGTTTTATCAGAAGAAAAGCTATTCAAAAAAGATCTATTAATCTGCCTTGCTGCTGCACCCCCAAGGACCATCAAGAGCCTTCTGTCTGATTTGCAACTAAAACCTCTCTTATGTGTTGTCTCCCCAATTAGATTGTGAGCTTCTTGAGAGCAGGGACTGCCTTCCTTTTCTTTGAATTTCCAGTGATAAATACAGTGCCTTAAACATAGTAAGTATTTGAAAATGCTTGTTCCTTCATCCATTTATTCATTCTCAAAAAATCAGGAAGGTCAGTAATACACAAAGTAGTGGACTTTTATTCTGTAACATTCCAATATTCCAGACATGATTGCAGTTAGTTGGTTCATGAGAAGGAAGGACACAGGGGGTCTCATTTGCAGGACACAGTAGACAGAACTGGTTCCTAGCCCCCAAAGAGCACCATGTTCAGAGCCTTGTGTTGATTGGACTTAAGATTGTACTCTAAAAAGAGATGGGAATCATGGATGGGCCTTCAGAGAAGCTGCCCTTTACTGGACATGCTTGGGTGTAGCTTTCTGTCTCTCATTTTCATAGATGTATGGATCCTTTGTCTCTTCCTCTACACAATGGCCATGACTTTTAGTGATGGAGAATCAAACCCAACTCTTGAATCAGGTGCCATGAGTACGGAGAATGAGGCAGTAGGAATACTTCTCTTCCTCATTCCTGACTCCATCAGTGAAGAGGAATTTATGTTTGATCCTAAAAGTAATAGAGAGCCATTGGAGTTTATTGAGTTGGGGACGTGATGTGACATGGGCAGACCTGTGCTCCAGAAAATCTCTTTGTCAGTTGTATAAAGGCTGAATTTTACAGATGAAATTGAGGCTGAGAGAGGGGAAATGACCTCCCCAGGCTCATTACAATGTAAACTCTCTGTGAATAGAGATTGTTTTTGTTTTTCCTTTGTCTCTACTATTTAGGACAGGGCTCGGCACAAAGTAAGTGTTTATTAATAAATGCTTATTGATTATTTAATTTTGCAGTCAGAGGACCTGGGCTCAAATTCTGCCTGCTCTACTTGTCTGACTGAGCAAAACACTTAATCTCGTGGGATCTCAGTTTTCCTCTCTGTAAAATGAGGGACTTGGGCTAGATAACCCCTAAAGTTCACTATTTCAAAAATGGTGATCCCATGAACTCGGGCAACCTCCAACTCCAATATGATTAGGAGAAACTTCTGCTTCGAAGCGAACCTCATGCGGACTCAGAAACTAAAGCTATTCACGTCACCGCAGAAGTTTAAGATAAATCTATTGTTTTCAGGATAGTAAATCCTGGAAGCCCTCATTTTCCAGGGGTGAGAGAGTAACACATCTCCATGAAATCTTCCCTGTCTTTGTTACTATGTTTAGCTAGTGCTGTACTTGGGGCAATTTCAGTTGAGTGGAGGTGATGGGGGTGATGTTACTGTGTTGGGCAGCAAACAGTCCCACCTTGGATTCATTCATATGAATACGAGGCACCTGTTCCTCAGAGTGTCTGGTATGGTTGCTTTCAGCCAGCCTCCTGGTACTGAGACATGGGGAGAACTGTGAAGAGGAAAGATATTCCTTGAGGAAGAAGGAAAATCTTGCCAGGGTCATTGCCCTAAGGGAAAATTCTGGGCTACCCAGGCAGTTATGCCTTTGGTTTAGGTAACATTTTCCAATAGCATGCCAAAGAGTGTTTTAAAAGCTCCCTAAGAAGATGAAAACTACTGCTCTTTAGAACAATACATTCAAGTACCATGTAAATGCTTTGAAGCACATGCTATCCAAACAGGAACGTGAAGGCAATCGTTGGATTAAGAGGCACTTTAATATTTTGAGGAGTTCTCTTCTTTACTTAGATGGCAGATGATTGTTCAGAACATCTTCTTCCTCAAGGACAGAGATACCTGAGATTATTTCATTTGGGAAAAATTGGAGTCCAGAAAAGAACGGCTCCATATAGTCATAGCAATGGTCTTTGTGATGAGCAAGAACCGGAATGAGAGATGTCCATTGATTGAAAAATGGTTAAACAAAATGGGGTTCTTGAATGCCATGGAATGTTATTGTACTAACAGAAATGATCAACAAGATCAGTTTAGAGAGAGACAGGAAGAATCAGATGCACCAGTGCAAAAGGAAATAAGCCAAGTCTGTAAAACAATAAACAATAAATATACTAACTAGAATAACATCCAGGAAAGGAACAACAAAAGGAAAATGGTTGGCAATGAAATCTATGAAATGATAATTCTCAAACTTGGCCCCAAAGAAGAGATGTAAGCAGAGTGCTATATTTGTAGAAGCAGGGGAAGGGGGAGGGCTAGAATGCTGCATAGAAGGTCAGGCTTTTTTGGATGTATCTCAATATGTCAGTTTATTTTGCTGAATGTTTCTCCTTCCTCTTTTTTTTCTTCTTTATTATAAAGGCTGGCTCTTTGGGAGAAATTGGAAGGGAAGGATATAGTGGGAAATAGAAGACTTGCAAAAACAAACTATTTCAATCAAAATGTATTTTTAATGGAGTTCAAAAAAAAAAGGTTTGAGCTGAATCAAAACAGGATTTAGTCAAAATGGATGGTAGCCAAACACCCTAGTCATAAGTATAGTCCGTGCTGCCCCCATCCTCAATTAGAGGAGATTTGCATTGTTATCTTGATTGTAATCTTTGGGGATATAACTGGGTGCTTTGGGATCAGACTTGGGCATTGCCCATTGTGGAGCTGCCTGGACCCTGGTCAGAGGCATTGCATATATGTATTGATTCTTCCCTCCTGGCAGGAGACCAGTGCCTGCTTTTGTCCTTGGGACTTATGTCATGGATAGCTTTAGGGTGTCTCTGGGTTATACATTTGGGGTGAGGTTCTTCCTCTCTCGGTCCACTGAGAACTGAAGCAGACCCATTATCTGTGGCAGGGAAAAGTAAGAACGGGAGAAATGTGGTGGACACTTGATGGACCAGATCTCTGGAAATGCCCACATCTGTCACTTTCACAGGCTTTGTTGGAAGTAGAGGAGGGTTTCTGTTAGTTAGCGTGATGACGGGAATGAGTATTATATCGACCCTTTCCAATGATGCTGGGATCTTAGTGACATCACGCTTTTTTATCAGGTTCTTTGCCCGATAATTACAAACGATGGGCAGAGCTTGATTCTTGGTCCCTCTATTTATTAGGAGGGAGTGTCGATGTTGCACATACCATATTTCTTTCACTCAATTCAGCATGTATTCCTGTAACAGGCACTGTGCAGAGGATCACTGGGAAAAACCACTGAAATGATCCCTGCCTCAAAGAGCTTTTATTCGGCTGAAAAAAGCAACGCATATAAGATACATGTGTATGAAACGAAAGTAATTCCGAAGTCACTGGCGATTTGAGAGCATCAGAAAAGGCTTCTTGTAGGAGGTAGTGATTAAACAGAGCCTTGAAGGGAGTTCAAGGATCCTAGAAGTGAACGTGCGGAGAGAAGGCCTTCCAGATATGGGGGACAGCCTGTGCAAAGATACTGAGGTGGGGATCAAATGTCCTGTACGGTGAATGTATCAAGCAAGGTCAGCTGGGCTGGAGCATAGACTGTAGGAGAGGGAGTGATGTGAAATCAGACTGGAAGGAGAGGTTAACATCCTGAAGTTCAGCATCTTAGTCTTCTCCAACTGGCTGAGGACTGGCATGGAGAGTTGGTAGAGCACAGGTTTGTTTAGATTGCTCCTTATTCTAAATTCAGTTTGCCTGGAACACTTGGCTCTCTTAGAAAGAGGAAATGGGGTTTGCAGATTAGGAGCAAGATGAAAACAAAACAAGCATCCTGAGTATCCACAGAGTCAAAACAAGGATGGTACGACTGTGACTCTGTCACAAGGTGGTGAATTGAGAGGATGCAACAGCACTTGAAGTCCTTCAGCAGCACCTTGGCAATCATTGCATTAGCAAAAAGAATGAGTGAAAACAGCATCCTATCCAAAGAGGGGCTGAAGGGATTCCTCCCCCACCCTGTTTTGTTTTGTTCCCTTTGCTCTCAAATGTGTCGTGGGCTCCCTAGCTGTCACCTCTCATCCATGAGACAGTTTATTCCTCCTTCTTAACTTTAGGCATGCTTCATGCCACTTGTCCTGGTACGGATCTTGTACTTGCTCCAGCCACAAAAAATGTCTAGTTCCAGCTGTTGCTGACCACATCTGGAAGGCCAGCTGCCAACAGCACTTCTGGGCCTTGACAACTCTCCGTTAGCCTAGGCTCCTTGTTTTCTTACCAGTTGGCTTCTGCTCGGATGGGAGGTATACAGAAGGCAGGGATGGACTGGGGAGCAGCTGCTGCCCCTCCCTGCTCTCCTTCTTCCCTTCAGCCCTGGGAAGTGAGGGGGTAGGGTGGGATAGGAGGGCCGTCATGGGAACTTAGCTTGGCCTAGGAGATGGGGGAACTTTCTCTCGTCAGACTTGTCACATCCAATGTTTTCCAGAAGCAGTGACAAGAGCTACCACTAAGAGCATTGTCACTTTTTGTACCAGGAGGCAGTAATTGAAGCCAGCCCTCCTGCAAGGGGTGCAGACCTGATTTTTCCTTCCAAGTGCTCCACCATCCTGCTGGGGACCCAGCCTCAGAGCCTTGTAGGCACCTTTGGCTCCTGTGGCTCCCTGACCTATCTTCCTCCCATTTAGTCAGTCAATTCTGTCTCATAATCTCGCATCTTTCCCTCCTCTTGGTCCCGTGTGCACTACCCAAGTTCAGCCCCCCATCAGCTATTGCCTCAGCTTGTACATGAGTTTTCTAAGTGATTCTTTCCTGTCTCCAATTCATTCTTCTCACAGCTGCCAAGATAATCTTCCTCCTGTACAGGACTGACAGGCTCAGTCCTTTGTTCAAAAACCTCTCTATTAGCTCTTGGGAAAACTGAGCTCCTTAGCCTGGCATTTCATACTTGCCTTCTCCAATCTAGCTTCCAGCTCCCTTTCCTTTCCAGACCTTTCAAGGCCAAGGAATCTTGCTGGAAGCTGACCTTTCCAGACTTATTTCACACTTCTTCCATTCTCCCTGTATCCCAACCCAGCTGCCCAGCTAGCTGTCCTACCTCCCCCAGCCATGCCCTTTGCTTTCCTATGTTGCAGTTTGCTCCTCTGTACTTGGAATGCCTTCCTTCTTCATCTCTGATTCCGGCTTGCGCTCACTGTCTGTCTGTCTGTCTGTCTCTGTTTCTGTCTCTGTCTCTGTCTCCAATTTCAAATGCTCCCCTTCTCCACCCTCCACCTACTGAAAGCATTGTCTCCCTCCTCAAATTCTTATGGAGTGCTTTGTCTCACCTTTGCCCTCACTACTCATTGCTTCCTATGAGACTTGACTGAGTATGTGCCATTTTCCCCAGTTAGACTGTAAGGTCCTTGAGGGCAGAGATTGTGTTTGTCATATCTTTGTATCACCAAGACCCAACACAGTGATTTGTATATAAGTCTGAGTTCAGTGATGGTTGATATTTGGTAGTTATTACCATAATAACTAATATCTTTTCAAGATTTTATTTTTCGAATGAGGTTTTCAAAGTGTTTTACATGTACAAAGTGTTCTAACATCTAGTAAAGCTTAAAAATGCACTAAGATTTTTCAGACATTCACTTGAGGCTGCATGAGTCTTATCTCATTTGATTCTAATAACTCTGTGAGATAAGTGCTTTTAGATGAACAACAACAATAATATTTTACAGATTTTACAGATAAGGAAACCAAGGCTGATAGAGATGCTTGTTCAGGTTAAAATCCAGCCTTAGCTCATGGATTTGATGAATCAATCACCAGATATTTATTAAGCACCTAATATATGCTAGGCACTATGCTCCCCAATATGTTAATGGCCTTCAGTGACATCTCAGCAGTTATTCCCTCAATGTTATACAAACGATAAGTGTCTAAGTTTGTATTTGACCTAATTTCTTCTTTATTCCCAGTTTAGTGCTCTCTCTACTATGCCAAGCTAGGACATTGAAAGTTTAATGTTTCTGTCTCTGGTCAGGGTTTCTAAAAACTTGTGGTCTTGGCTAGAAGAGTTGGCCCGTGCCAAATGTGTGCTCCATCTTGGACCATCACAGTATCAAGTACAGTTCTGTATTCCTCCCCTCACCCCTTCCACTCTTGGCAGACTGGAGAAGTTCATCTCTAATTAGGTCTGATGTACCCTTTCTCCAGATGGTCTTGAAGTACTCAATGCCAGCTTTGCCTAATAATAAACAGAAGTCGAATATCATGGGAGTTTTTTTTTTAGAGCAGTGACCTGGGTTACCTAGGATTCCTCACAGGATGCCAGATGGGTTGACTACAATGGTTACTTGACTGTTACAGATTCATTGGTATCTTTTAGGTACAGCTTAGGATGGATGTATCTTGGGTTGGCTTCAGGGCTCAAGAGACTTGGTCTTGCCTTGGGATGGGTTTCTTGGGACTAATCCGGAGTCTGAGGGGCCACTGGCGATCAGAATGAATCATCAGTATTCAGGGATGGGCTAGCTCCTTTCTGGAATTTTGAGGTGTGGTATTTAAATTTGAAGAGGAAATAATACAGAAAACCATGATTTGACTTCTACAATAGATGGATTATTAATTATATTGATTTTTTCCTTTTTTTGTCTTTAAATGATATTTGTTATATACCTGTGAGAAAGAAGGAAAGGGTTACTGGGAAAATTAGGGTGATGTTAAAAAATCAATAAAAGCTTATTTAAAACAACAATAATTCCACAAGGGAATTTTCCCCATTTCCAAAATGACCAAGGTCACAAGAAGCAAATATTGTCTAGTGATCTCTGGATTTGAAGACAGAAAACCTAGGTTTGAATCCGAGGGTATTCCACTTAATGCATGATCCTACACAAATCATTAACCTACACAGACCAGTGCCCTCATTTGTAAAATGACAAGGTTGTACCAGATGACTTTTAAATCTGACACCATTGTCCATTTAAGGACATGGCTGAATTTGGGGAATCAGAGAATCTTAAAACTGGTTCATTACGAGTAGGGATTATTTCTTTCTTCGGACTTGTAAGCATTTATCAAATATTTGTTAATTGATTGATTGATGGTGCAGCCTGCCATTCAGTTCAGGAATATTATACATAGAAGAGTCCCTAGAGTATGTACTTTAGCCCTTCTGATGACAGGGAGCTCACTCTGTCCCAGAACAGACTTTTCCATCAGTGGACAGTTCTGATGGTTAGAAATTTTCCTCTTTTGTTGTGCTGAAATCAACCTCCCTCTAATAACTCCCACCCATTGGTCCTAGGGCTGTACTCTTGAATGTTCCTCCCTGAAGAGATGTGTTCTTAGTTATTTTCTAAAACACAAGCATAGAATCAAACAATGTGTGAGCCTGGGATTGTGTGTTTTTAGCAGTATATCAGATAGTCACTCTCTTGAACTAATAGTTCCTTGGGGGGGGGAATTCCTGGTATAGATGGAATATGGATTTGGATAATAACTGAAACAAACACAGGAGTATTGTTTTTTCTTAAAGCGAAGGGAAGTATGGGCAGTATGATGGAAGGCCATTGGAAAGGAATGAGACCATGATCAGAACCTAGTTAAAACCTAGAAAACATGAAATGAACCCTTTGGTTCCTTTTCTAATCTTTCTTTTGTTTTTTACACCGCCTTCATTTCCAAATATATACCTTCCCATTTTGTTACCCAGTGAGCCATCCCTGGTAACAAAGACTAAAAAAAAAGAAAGAGGGGAAAAAAGTAGTTCAGTAAAACCAACAATCATAAATTGCATTTGACAATACATGCAAAATTTTACAGCAGTAGTCCCCTACCTCTGCAGAGAATAAAGGAAGGTACATTTTCATAACTGTGATTATGACTGAGCTTGATCATTATAACATGGTATTTATTCAGTTTTGTTATATTGTATATGTATTGTTATACTGTATATTACATTTGTTACTTTTGCTGACATTATCCTGCATCAGTTCATGTAAGTCCAAGTCTTTGTAAGTTTGTCTGAATTCTTCATATTTATAATTTTCATTCATGTACCACAAGTCTGTTTAGGCATTCCCCACTTGAAAAGCGTCTACTTTGTGTCCACTTCTTTGCTACTGTGAGAAATGTTTCTATGGTTGTTTTGGTGTATTTTGGTCTTCCTTCCCTCCTTCATTCCTTATTTCCTTCTTTTCTTCCTCCCTCCCTTCTTCCCTCCATACCTTCCTTCCTTCCTTCTTCTCTGCCTTTCTCCCTCTTTCCCTCCTTTTTGTCTGGCTTATCTGTTTTTCTCTTCCTTGGATTACATACCTAGAAGACATATCTCTGGGTCAAAGAATATGGGCATTTTAGTCACTTTCCTCCATATATAATAGTATTTTCTTTTTAGCCAGTGACATAGCAAGAAATTTTTTGCATTCATTTTTACAAGATTTTGAATTCCAAATTTTTTCCCTTCTCCCTCTCCTCTCCTTTTTTGAAGATGATAGGCAGATTGATAGTTTGCACTTGTACTATCATATAAAACGTATTTCATATTAATCAGAGTTGTGAAAAAAAGAAACAGATCAAAAGAAAAAAATATGAGAAAGAATAAAGTAAGTAAAAAAGATAATGCTTCATATGCATTCAGAGTCAATCAGATCTTCATTTGGATATGGATAGCATTTTCCTTCCCAAGTCCTTTGTACTAGTATTTGATCATTGTATTGATGAGAAGAGCTAAGTCATTCCTAGTTGATCATAACACAATGTTGTTGATACTATGTACAATGTTTTCTTGGTTCTGCTCATTTCAGTTCATGTGAGTCTTTCCAGGCTTTTCTGAAATCTGCCTGTTCATCATTTCTTATTGGACAATAGTATTCCATTACATTCATATACCACAGCTTGCTCTACCATTTCCCAATTTATGGGCATCCCCTCAATTTCCAATATTTTATCACCATGAAAAAGGCTGCTATAAATATTTTTGCACATTTTCCCTTTTTATGATCTTTCTGTGAATAAGACCTAGTAGTGGCATTGCTAGGTCAAAAAATCTGTAGAGTTTGATTGCCCCTTGGGCATAGTTCCAAATTGCTCTCCAGAATAGTTGGATCAGTTTACAACCCCACCAACAATGCATTAGTGTTCCAGTTTTCCTGTATCCACTCCAACATTTATCACTTTCTTTTTTTTTTGTCATGTTAGCCAATCTGATAGGTATGAGATAGTATTTTAGAGTTGTTTTAGTTTGCATTTCTCTAATCAAAAGTGATTTCGAATATTTTTTTCATATGACTATAGATAGCTTTGATTTCTTCATCTGAAAACTGCCTGTTCAAATCCTTTGACTATTTACCAATTAGGGAATGACTTGTATCTTATAAGTTTGACTCAGTCCTCTATATATTTGAGAAATGAGGCCTTTATCAGAGACACTTGCTTTAAAGATTATGTCCCAGATTACTGCTTTCCTTCTAATCTTGCTTGCATTGGTTTTATTTGTGCAAAAGCTTTTTAATTTAATATAATAAAAATTATCTATTTTGCATTTCATACTAGTCTCTTATTTCTTGTTTGGTCATGAATTCTTTCCCTCCTCATAGATGTGACAGGGTAGACTATTCCTTACTCTTTCAATTTGATCATGATGTTACTCTAAATCATGCACCCATTTTGACTTTATCTTGGTATATGGTATGAGATATTGGTCTATAGCTAGTTTGTGTCCTATCATTTTCCAGGTTCCTCAGCAATTTTTGTCAAATAGTGAGTTCTTATCCCCCAAAAATGTGATCTTTGGGTTTATCAAACACTGGGCTACAATGGTCATTGACTACTGACTGTATCTTGTATTCAAATCTATTCCACTTATCTACCACTGTATTTCTTAGCCAGTACCAGTTTTTATGATTACTACTTTATAATATAGTTTGAGATCTGATATTGCTAGGCCACTTTCCTTTTCATTAATTCCCTTGATATTCTCGACCTTTTGTTTTTCCAGATGAATTTTGTTGTTGTTTTTTCTAGCTCTATCAGATAATGGTTTAGTAGTTTGATTGGTATGACAATGAATAAGTAAATTAATGTAAGCAAAATTGGCATTTTCATTATGTTGGCTTGGCCTACCCATGAGCAACAGATATTTTTTCCAGTTGTTTTGATCTGACTTTATTTGTGTATAATGGGTTTTGTACTTGTGCTCATACAGCTCTGGGGTTTTTCTGGGCAGGTAGACTCCTAAGTATTTTATATTATTTACATTTATTTTAAATGGAATTTCTCTTTCTATCTCTTGGTGCTGGACTTTGTTAATCATATAAGAAGTACTGATGATTTATGTGGATTTGTCTTATATACTAGAATTTTGCTAAAGTTATTTACTTTATTTTCACAATTCCAAATTTTGCAATTTATTTTTACAGACATTTATTAATATCCAATGTGTGCCATGTGCTTTGTGGGCTTCCAAAGATACAAGGAAAGGCAACATTTTGAAAGTGTTGGGAATAGAGCAGAAGGCCACTGTGGGACTGAGGAAAGCAAGTCTAACAAGGGTATTGCCTTGTTAACTTTTCACAGTTGGTCTAGTTCTGGGCATACCCTTTCTCTTCAAATTCTGGTTGTGACTATTTAATCCCAAAACTTCATAGTGGAGGTAGTTTACCTGTGGAATGGTAGGAAAGGTGTTGGATCCTGAGTTAACCTGAGCCTGAACTTCTGCCTCTGCTGCCTGCTGCTGATGTGACTATGGGTAGGTCTTTTCAATTTTCACATTTGTTAAATTAGGGTTATACTGTCTGTAAGGTTTAAGATATACAAAACATTTTGCATGTGATATCCTGGCTTTTGATCAACCCACCAGAGCAGGGAAGTATAGTAAGCCCCATTCATTTTATTGATTAGCTTTCTGATTTCTTTCAGTGTTATTTTTCTTTAGACGATTGTGGTGATCGATCCTGTAAATTGATCTCCTCTATCTGCTTATTTCACTCTCTTCATTCAGAGAAGTCTTTCTCAGTTTCCCTGAATGTTTCCTACATTAATATTCCGTTATATTCATTTATCACCATTACTTCAGTCATTCTTTGGTTGATGGGTATCTACATTCATTCTAGTTCTTTGCCACAACAAAAAGCACTTTATGAGCATTGGATTTGGAGTTAGAGGATCAAGTTCTGGAGTTATGAGTCCCAGTTCTGCCTTTCACTACCTGTGTGACCATGGGCAGGCCACTTACTTGTTTTAGTCCTCAGTTTCCTCATCAGTAAAATGACCCTTTAAATCAGACCTCTAAAGCTCATCCCAGCTCTAAATCTACAATGCTCTTAGATCTTATGGTTCATTTCTATGATTGCTTTTATATTGCCAACTATGCTTTTATGTTTGGAAAGACCCCCTACCTCCCTGGGAAGGTGGCAGGAGGAGTGATGTAAAAATAAAGAACCCTAAGTTGAGGGGTGCTGAGGGTTCCAGTATCAAGAATGCAAATGGCCAAGCATAAAGCCCCTGAGTGTCAGAAATAGAATCTTTTGCTCCTATTTCAAATGAGGTTCATCTTTCTGGAAGGGAGGTTGGTCTAATATAACCTTCCTTATGCATTGAGGTTTATGTCATATTTGGATTTACCAGACCCAGTCTCTAACACTGAATGGTAGATGGACAACAGTTGTATTCTTAGCCTGGACAAAGGTCCCATTCTGCATGGACTCAATTTGCCTTCTATATGATAGATACAACCTGCACATATTCCATATTGCTTTTGTGCTTAGGTTTCACTGTTCCTGGGAACCAGCCCCCCCTTAGTTCTCAATCCCACCTACTTCTGGCTTCTGAGATAAGGCAGCACATACCCCTTCTTCCTTCAGGTCCTGCCTTGTCACTGCCCTTTAGAGATACACAGCAAGAACATCTACAAAAGAACAAATCATGTAATCAAGCCAGGGACATATTTATAGGCACCCAGGCCCAGCTTTGATGTGGCCACTGAGTTGCTGGTTGGGATGATGGATGGCGTTATATACATTGCTACTCTTTCTTAGATAGAGCACACGATCTGTTAATTGGTAATCTGATGATTTATATACCCATGTGGCAGCCCAGAGCATATGGATGAAGTAGCCATGTCTCCTTAGGGTATGGGGATCACTGCCCATGTGAAACAGAGGCCTAATTTGGAAGCAGCATAGTGGGGCTCAGTTTGGGATGGAGACTCCTTGGAGACAATCCATCACTATTGTAACATATGATCTAGACTAGCTAACGCTACACTTGGGGCCACTTCTACCCTTAGGGAAAATATAAGAGAGATAAGCAACAAAGGAAGGTAGGTTGGCTTGGTGTGAGGACAATGGTCTGTCTTCATGTCACTAGATTCACTTATCAGCCACACTGAACAAGTTTGCCACCTGGAAGTCAGTCAGCCAGGATCATGGTGCTGCTGATTTCTAAATGACCTTGTGAATCCTTCAAAAATACCTTTAATCTTGTAACTGTTTAAGTCTTTTTCATTATTGGAATCACATTTGAACCTGAGCACTGATCACCTGGTCTGTCAAGCTCATGCAAAGGAAAATCAATTTTTCCTCATGTGTTTGCCTCCTCTAGTGGGGTTCCCTTCTTACTCTAAGCATTGTGAGAAGGTTCTCCAGTTGGGCATGATTTGGGTCTCTTCGCCTTTTACACAGAGGGAGCAAATCCCATGGAAGGGTGAAATGAAGCAAGGGGAAACAGTACTTACGATGGCTGCTATCTGGGGCACCCACCTCTCGTCAGGTGTTATTTTTCTTTAGACGATTGTGGTATTTGATAAATGAAGCCTTTATCAGAGCACTTGCTCTAAAGATTGTTTCCCAGTTTACCGATTTCCTTCTAATCTTGGTTGCATTGGTTTTGTTTGTGCAAAAGCCTTTTAATTTAATAAAATCAAAATTATTTACTTTTTATTTCACAACAGTCTCATCTTTTGTTTGGTCACAAATTCACTCCTTCCCTATAGATCTGACGAGCTGGCTTTCCATTCTAGCATCCAACTTGTTAGTTGAGTAGTAATATAGATTCTAAGCAGTTAGGTGACACAGTGGCTAGAGAGTTATGAGCTTGAAAGACAGTTCAGACCCAGTTTAGATACTTACTAACTGTGCAGCACAGGGCATGTCCCCTAACTTCTGTCTGCATTACTTTACTCAACTCCTACCTCCTCCAAAAGGATCAAATGAAATAATATTTGTAAATCCCTCAGTGCAGTAGTTCAGGTCCACTTTCTGGAGCTTGTCAATACTCCATTAAATGACTTAAAATAATATTCCTCTGTCTCTTATTAAGGATCTGAAAGAAGTTGTTACTGGGCATAGTGTGATGGTCACAATGAGTATCAAACTGATACTAGGTCCTCTTCTGGATATCAAGAAGAGAGGGTGAATGATGTATTAGCTGAAAGCTTCATTTTGAGGACAGCTGCACTTTGCCATTATCCAGAGGGAGCTGAATACCATGGCATAATGGGAATTGGATCCTAGTACATTTTTGGAGGGGGGAAGCAATCCAGGTTAAGTGACTTTCCAGGATCCCACAGCTGGCGAGTGTCAAGTGTCTGAGGCTGGATTTGAACTCAGGTCCTCCTGACTCCAGGGCCAGTGTTCTATCTACTGCATCACCTAGCTGGTACCCAGTCTTATGCTGGATTGTACTCCTGTGATGGCTGGGAGCGGCTGTGCTTCTATAGTAAGAGAAACTATGTATGAGATAAGGAAGCTCTGGCTTCTGATGCATAGAAAGATGAAGAGCATTAATATCTTAGTAATAATAGTTTATAGGTACAGTGATTGTTGTTGTTCAGTGATTCAATCACGTCCATCTCTTTGTGACCTTATGGACTGTACCACAACAGGCCCTTCTGTCCTCTATCTCACAACGTCTGTCCAAGCTCATTTTTGTTGCTTCCATGACACTAATTATCCATCTCATCCTCTTCCATCCCCTTCTCCTTTTGCCTTCAATCTCTGATTCCCTATATATTTGAACAGGATTCCTTTCCCCAGGGTGAATGTGGATTTCCTACTTGTATTCCCAACAGATAAGAACTAAGGAGACCAAACATGAATCAGAAGTTTTCTGACCAGGTGGCCTATTGGATGCATCTCTTCTTTGTAAATGACATTGTTGCTTCCTTGTAAATAGTACAGGACAGTTCCTTTAGTAAATGGCAGAAACTTAAGAGTCATGACCAAGACTGAAGGGCTATGATTGGATTAGACAAGAGTTTTGAGCTTATGCTTCTCATGGGACTTCCTCTCAGAATATGCCAGAGATGGTGACACTTTCAGTGTCTCCATTGTATTTTCTGTGCCATCATATCAGAGATAGTTAGGCAGTTTTATGCTTGTATGGTTTTAGGGATGGGGATGAGGTGGGGGATGAGTAATTTATATAGGCGTTGCACTTGGAAGGGACCTCAGTGGCTATACCTCTATATACCATCAGTCCAGGAGTAGAATGGCCAGATACTATGAGGAGTATGCTGGAGTTAGTTTTAACTTGTTTACAAGAGCTGATGTTAAATTTTCAGTGTAAACATTTACACCTTAGGAATCTACAAATCAGGGCTTGACTTATTTTTGAGGGTTTGGACTAAGAAATTGTTAATAATATAGATTAAAAGTGTGTACATGCTCCCCCCAGAGAGCCCAATTGGTACCCATTTACTAGTACATACTTATCTTGTTCTGTAGACATTGCTTGAACTCAGCAGGAGTGTAGTAGAAAACTCAGAGAATGAAGTCACCAGACTGGAGTCCTGGTGACTGTAAGCTAACAACACCACTACTGACAACAACTGGCATATAATGCTTTCAAGTTTGCATCATGCTTTACATCCTTTATCTAATTTGAGCTTCACAACACCTCTGGATCTATCCCCTTTACTCAGAGGAGGAAGAAGGACATCCAGATAGAAACTGTTATAGTGACTGATGAGCACCCATACATGAGGTCCCAGACTTCAAAAGTAATCTACTAGATTCTGTGTTTAGTCTTATCTCATCTACTTATAATTAGAGTATTTATTGGAAACTGTGGTTTTCTTAATCTAGATAGGAACATCCAGCTCATGTTGTCCACCTCAGTCTAAAACTGCAGACTCCTAACATCTCTGGACCATTTAGTAATAACGTTTTGGATGGAATCAATATTCTGTGAGCAATTACATGTGCAATCTTGCTTGCCTAGCCTAGGTGAAGTTGTGGAACACAGTAGGTAGCAGTGAGTGACCCAAGTACACAGAATGCTTCTGTATTCTTTCTGAATCAATATGTATACATTACTTGTATGTTATTCAGTAAATCCTATAATTATCTTAAGGTAGATATGTGGCTGTGTTCCTTGAAATCCCAAACTTGACTAATAGTAAAATGCAGATTTTATTGTCCATAGTTTAAAGGTGAAGAAACTTAGAAACAGAAGTTAAGTACTTGTCATACAGCTTTTAGTTAAGTTATTAACTTTTATTATGGGTCTAATTTGTGCTAAACTGCTAGGGATACAAAGGCAAAACACTATATCTACTATGAGAGAGCCCACATTCTAATGGGGGAGACAACATGCAAGTGAATATATATAAACAAGATGACATATTATTGTTTATCTCTGTATATACATATATACATTACATACATATGTATATAATATCTATATATACATCTATCTATCTATCTATCTATCTATCTATCTATCTATCTATCTATATATATATATATATATATTACACACAGACACACAAAACGAGATAATCTCAGAGGAGAAGACATTTGCCTTAAAGGTAATCAGGAAAGGCTTCTTGTAATCTTTGCAGCTGAGACTTGAAAGAAACCAGGGAAACCAAGACACAGAGATGGGGAAGGAGAGACTTCTAAGTGTGGAATTTTAAGTGGTAGAATCCAACCTATAGACTTCAAATCCATGGATCTTTCTACTACATCCAGTTGCCTCACTATTATGACTATTTTATTGTTGTTTACCATATCTCTCCAAAACCTAGCACTGGTTCAAATTGAACCAGTTGTGGCTAGACTACAATAGAGTTTAATGGGACTCCCATCTGTCTTGTTTTGAATATGCAGGCACACCTACTATAGAGAAATGTTAAGCAAAGTCTTCTTCAGTGTCTTGAGGGAACTAGAGGCTATTCTACATAACAATAAGGCTTTTTATTAAAGCTTTTTATTTATAGAACATATGGGTAATTTTTCAACATTGGCCTTTGCAAAACTTTCTGTTCCAAAATTTTCCCTCCTTCCTCCCACCCTCTCCCCTAGATGGCAGGTAGTCTAATACATGTACATAACAATAAGTTGAAGGAATTGGGAATGTTTAGTCTGGGGAAGGTAATATTTCAGGTAGATTATTATATTTCAGGTAATATTTTCAGGTAGGGACCTCATGTGTGGCCTAATTCAGCGCTCTTGTTCATCAGTCCCTCTTAGGAGTGGATACTTGGCATCAAGTGCGAATCCAAATACTCATTATTTAATGCAATGCACCCTCTGCAGAAGTGAGCCTTTGGCAACACAGAGAGCCTTGAAGAAAAGAGGGCAGAATCAGTCTTAGGGTTGGAAGGAGCCTCAGATGCACTCTTGCCTAACCTTTAGATGAAACTCAGGAGAACACTGTACAGAGTGAAAACATAAAAGGCCCATCACTGGACCCAATGTGAAATGAGGGCCAGAGATAAAAGTCATTCCCTCTCCATGGTGCTGAAGTTGTTGTTAAGGGGAAACTAACCATCTACCTCCTGATGTAACTGTGGATGTTAAAGGAAGATTCCCACGTGTTTCTATCACTTTTCCTCTTTATTCTTCTCACATCCCATTAGAAGAATGAACCCATCTAACTGCTTTTCTTTTTGGTCAGGTAAAACTAGACTGTGATTATCCTCACACAGGACTCTGGAATCTTCCTCTTTAATCTGGCAACCAGAATTTCAGTGACTTCTAAACGCGTGAGCAGCATGCCATAGACTATTTATTCTATAGGCGGATCACAGCCACACTCCAACTTTTACTGATGAATGAACCCTTCAGCTCTAAAGGCAATAGCTACCTATTAAAATGTTCACCCTGGCCACAGTACTGAATAGCATAGAATTTTAAAGCAGGTCATGCTACAAGAGTTTTATTCTCATGCTAGCTTTGCTTTTTTCAAGAGGCAGTGCTGTATATGGAATCAGGAAGGCTGGGATCAAATCCTTCTTGTGAGACCTTGGACAAGTCGGTTTACTTCTCTCAGCCTCAGTTTCCTCATCTATAAAATAAATCTAATAATAGCACCCACTTCACAGAGTTGTCATAAGGAACAAATGAGATAATTTGGGTACAGAGCTTTGTGAACCTTAAAAAAACTATTTTAATTCCATTCAGTAAGCCCTATCAAGCATTCACTTTCTGCTAGACACTGTGAGGCCTTGGTGATGGAAAGACAAAAGAAAATGGTCCCTACCCTCAAGGATCTTACAGTGTTGGAGAGATCAGTAAAGAATAGTGATAATACCACTAGATTAGGAATTGGAGAACTTTGAATCCAAGCTGTACCACTTGTGATCTGTGTGATGCTAGGTGGCATTGGAATAGCCCCCTAGGCCTGGAGTCAGGAAGAGCTGAGTTCAGATCCAGCTTCATATACTTAGTAAATGTATGACTTAGGGCAAATCACTTAACCTCTACTTAACTCAGTTTCCTCTCACTGCAAAACGGGAATAATAACAGCATCTACTTCTCAGAGGTATTGTAAAAATCATATGAGATAATTTTTGCAAAACAAATAGCACAGTGCCTGGAACATAGTAGATACTTAATAAATGCTTGATCTGTCCTCACTTAACCTCTCTGACTTTTAGATTCATCATCCATAGGAAGTGAGGGACTTGTATCAAATGCCTTCTAAGCATTTGCAGCTCAGATCTTTGGCTCAGAAGTGAAATAATTGGTGCAAGGTCACATGGGAAGTCAGTGTCAAAGCCAAGACTGACCCTCAGCCACATCTTCTGACACCAGGTAGCCTCTTGAGTAGTAGTAATAATAATGGCAGTCATTGACATTTGCATAGCTCTTGGCAGTTTGAAAAGTATTTTACATCTATTATCTCAATTGAATCACACATGGAGCACATGAGGTAAAGGGCACAGGTATTTTCCCTATTTTATAGATGACGTACCTAATGAAACTGGAAAGCATTGATGCTTCTCTAAGAGTCAGGGGCTATTCCTTTATCTCTGATAGGATCAGGCTAATTTTTGTTGGTGTTCAGTTGTTTCACATGTGTCCTACTTTTCCTGACCCCATTTGGGCTTTTCTTGCCAAAGATCCTGGAGTGGTTTGCCAATTCAGGGAACTGAGGCAGACTTCTTAAGTGACTTTCTCAGGGTCATTCAGCTATTATGTGTCTGGGCTGGATTTGCATTCAGGTCTTCCTGACTCCAGGCCCAGCACTGTATCCACTGTGCCACCTAACCACTCCTAGGCAGTTAAAACTGGCCAAAGTACAATGAAGATGAAATCCAGTGAGGATCATGAGGGATTTTTCTGCTTGGAAAGAGTCAGGGACCCTCGGGAATTTTACATATTTGTATATTGAGCTTCTGTGAGCAAGCACTACCCTAGGCCCTGTAGAAGGAAAGTTTTGATGGTATCAAAAGGACTGAATTCAATACAGCAAACATTCATTAAGAGCCTACTGTGTGCAAGGGATTAGAGAGCTAGTTAGGAAGACCTTGGCTCAATGTCCTGCCTTTGATACATCCTATCTGTATGGCCCTGGGTAAGTCCCATAACCTGTCAGTGCCCTATGCACTGTAAGTTGCAAGACTTGCATGTAAGTTTCCTGCATTGGAAGAGGGAGTCTTGTCATTGAGAGTTCCCTCCACAGATCCAGCCCTGACCTCACCCCCATGCCCTTAAAATGTGCTAGGCATGGGAATACAAAGACCAAAAGGAAAAGTTCTTGTTCTCAAAGTCCTCTTGGGAAGATACAACATGTCCACAAGTAAGTGAATACAGAGTATATACAAAAAGATTGCAAGGGGAAGAGAACACTGGTAACTGGAAGGCATCAGGACTGGCTTCTTGTGAGAGGTGATGCCTGAACTGAGCTTTGCAGCAAATGGTTTGAGTGTTGGATATGGATTCTGGAAAACATGGTAGTAAATCTTAGCCAAACTTCAGCACCTTTGAACTCCATGATATTTTCCCTTTGAGTCTTTTCTGTGCCTTAGTTTCCTAAGCTGTAAAAAAACTGAGGGGAGGTGAGAATTGGACTAGATGACCACTAGTCCACCAAAGGAAACTCTAGAAGGTCCCTTTCTGCTCTGCATTTGCAGATGGTGTTTTATCCAGAATAGTCTGGCAGGGCTTCATGAGGCACCGACCCTTTCACTCACTCCCAATGTAGTGGCTGAGGCTGCCAAGAGGCCAGGGCTCAAAGAAATTGTTCCTGGTATAGCTTGTGGGCCTTCATTCAAAGAATTCCCAAGAAAGCAGGGTGGGTGAGGGTTAATTGAAGCTGCAGGGAGCATTATCCTCATTTAGTAAATGTCAAAGTAAGAAATGACAAGATGAAGGCCATGTTTATTTAGCCAGTATGGACATGATCAGACATGCTGGCCAGATTGAGTCACTTGGATTTGCTAGGGCCAATCTCCAAGACTGCGAGTGCCAGGGACCCCAGTGCTGGACCTCTTGTCATTCTGTGAGGCGATCTTAATTATATTGTTGCATCAGAGTGACTAAACCTCCCAGCCATGGCTTTACTCATGGAAACAGGCTCGGTCAATGGTCCCAAGACTGCAAGAGCAGTTGGCATTCAGGACCAGAGCCCTGGAGAATGGTAGTTTTGGAGGGGCAACTGTCAAAAGTCAGAAGTTGGGTCTCTGATACCTTTTTAGGTGTTTTCTTGGTCTGGGGGCTGGGAGAAGTAGCTGAGACAGCATCCCACACTAGCCACTCCCCCTTAATTACCTTTCATTCTGAAAGAGGGACCAGAGACAGAGAGATAGCATGATACAATCAAAAGTACACTGCCTCTGCCTCTGACTCTTGTGTGACCAAAAGCAAGTCACTTTCTCCCAGAAATTGTTTCCTCATACATAAAATGAGGGGGATTGGCCAAGATGGTCTCTGAAGTTTCTTCTAGTCGTAATTCTGGGAGCCTTTCCTCCTCCAGGACCAGCCTAGTGGCACCAGAACAAGGCCTGAGAACCCTTCTCTCCTGTAGGCTATATCTTCCTGTGCCATACCTTTTCATTGTAAAGTCCATTGTTTAGGGGCAGCACCAACTTTGTGCACAGTTAATAATGACTGGCTTTAATTTCTCTTTCTTAGTAATCAAGGGTTTTTTTTTTTTTTTATTACCAACCAGTCTCAACTTCCTGCTCTACATGCTTCTCTACTTGGTCCAACAATTCCACCTCTTCCCTTTAGGTAAGTTGGTCTCTGCCTCTGGGCTCTTCAGCTGTGATAGGTGGGCTTTTACTTTATCTTACTGGACACAGACCTCCTTTTCACTTCCCAGCCTGCTTTACATCATAATGCTTCTTATGTATTGTTTTTCCCATTAGACTATAAGCTCCTTAAGGGTAATAGTTATTTTGCTCACTTTGATTTAAAATCTCAGAGCTCTGGGGCTAGATGGCGCTATAGTGGATAGAGCACCATATTTGCTGTCAGGAGGATCTGAGTTCAAATCTAGTCTCAGACACTTGACATTTACTAGTTGTATGACCTTGAGACAATCAGTTAATCCCAACTTCCTCACAAAAAAAATCCTCAAAACTCAATAGAGTTATTGGCACATAGTAAATGCATAGCAAAATTTTTCCCCATAATGTGTACACTGGCTGACTCTTCCAAAGTCAAGGTGGCTATATCTGTCCTTTAAAGTTCTAGGGTATTGTGGTGGTGCGTTTGGGAAGTTTGTTTTCCCTCCAATGACAATACTTATGCCCTCCACAAGCTGTGTTTCCTACATTGTTAGGTGCTACCATTTTCATATCCAGATATAGCATTTCCATGGGCATGGGTCCAAGGTCACTTCTGTAGGTCGTTCATTATTCTATGGGACATCGCTGCTAGACTGACTATAAAACCTGGACTGGAATCCAACTCCCAGATGCCTATGGCTCACTATTCTAACTTTTTGAAACATTCAGAGTCAGAGACTTTAATCCCTTCCCCAAGAATGGAAAAGAACAAACAAACATCCAGGATCAAGGCCGGTTTCTTGGGGCCACGTGGCATTGACAAAGAGAAGAATCCAAAGCGTCTCTCCTTGCAACATCTTACTGACTCTTGTATCTCACTGAACACAGTGAGCAAAGAAATCCAACTGTGAAGAGAGCAGCCAAAAAGATGGGGTCAAAAGACAGATGGAAGCTGACTAATGCTTTCAAAGCCAGCCACCACATGGTTAGCCAACCAGTTCCAGAATATTTACAAATGCCCCCCAGTATCTGCAGAGCACTTTGCTTATATGTCATCCAGCTCTTCCTGGAAGCAACATCCTCAGCTTCACCACGAGCGCTCAGATATTCTCTAGGTATATGAGACCCCTGTTGCACTCTCCTTGGTTTGCAGGATTTGATGCCTTCAGCAAATAGGCAGTGCTGCCTTTTAAACACATTGTTCATGTCCCTAATCCAGAACAGCCCTCCCGGATCCCCGAGTAAGCATAAGATTGGTAGGCAAAAACTGTAATTGTCTTTAAATACAAATTTATACAGATTCAACAGAAAAGAACATTTCACAGTTTACCAAAGATTATTGCTTGCTTAGTGCTCGACAAGTACATACTGTGATGCTCAAATGGCTTTCCTCAACCCCAAAGCAAAAATAAATGAAAAGGCAAAAATTAGATTTGGTCCCTATATAATTTTCCAGACCACGTGCAGTTCTTCCTGAAGCATCTCTCTGTATCTCTGTCTCCTTCTGTGTCTCTGTCTCTGTGTCTCTCTGACTCTGTCCCTCTCTCTGTCTCTCTCTTGCTCTTTTTCTTTGTCTCTCTCTCTCTCTCCCCTTCTCTCTCTCTCTTTGTCTCTCTCTCTCTCTTTCCCTCTGTTTCTCTGTGTCCCTTTTTCCCTTCCCTCTCTCTGTCTCTGCTTCTGTTTCTATCTCTTTTCCTCTTTCTCTTCCTCCTCTGTTTTTCTCTGTCTCTCTCTGTTTCTGTCTCTGTCTCTTTCTCACTCTCTTGTGTGTCTCTCTCTTCCTCCTTCCCTTCCTACATGTTTTTCTCTTTCTCTATCTCTGTTTCTCTGTGTGTCTTTGTCTCTCTTTCTCTCTCTGTTTCTGTCTCTCTGTCTCTCATTCACACACACACGCTCTCTCTCTCCCCCCTTCCTACCTGTTTTTCTTTGTCTCTCTTTCTCTATCTCTTTTTCTGTGTGTGTGTCTCTCTGTGTCTTTGTTTCTCTGTCTCTCTGTTTGTCTCTCTCACTCTCTCTGTATGTGTCTCTCTCTTCCTCTTTCCCTTCCCACCTGTTTTTCTCCCTCCTTCCCTTTCTCCTTTCCTCCCCCTCTCTCCTTTCCTCTCCCTCTCCCTCTCCCTCTTCCTCTTTCCCTTTTCTTTCTCAGCATGTCTTTTCCTCTCTCTGTCTTTCTCTTTTCCTCTTTCCCTTCCCTCCTGTTTCTCTCTGTGTGTTTCTCTGTCTCTCTCTAGCCCCCCCCCTCTGTCTCTGTCTCTCTCTCTCTGTCTCTCTCTTCTGTCCCTCTCTCCTCCATCTCTCTCTGTCATATCAGAAGTGAGAAAACTGCGCCAAAGGAGAAGATGGGACTTGCATAAAGCAACATAGACAATTAGAGGAAGACCCAGGACTGGGACCCATTCAGTTCCAGGCAGAGGGTGTTCTTTTTGCTCTTCTGGGTGGCCCTGGCCAATTTTTTTTCTGTTTTGAAAACAAAACATAGGGAATAAAGCTAAGAACAGCCTATATTTTCATTCTTCTTCAGCTGAGCCTTGGATCTGTATGAAAGTATTTCTTTGGGCTGACAAGAGAGAAAGAGACACAAACACAGAGACAGAGACACATAGAGAGAAATAGAGACAGAGATGATTTTGTGGTGTTTAGGGAGCTTAGTTCATTGCTACTTGCCACTTGCAGAAAAAATGTGGGTGACATCACCATTTCCTGTTCAGAGTCCCAGCTGCTGTGAAGCCTGGAATCTGGGTAACCTCACGCCAGCCGCAGTGCCACAGAACAAGCTGGCCTGTGTTTTGGGAAACAGGGTTGCCCTGGCAGCCCAGCCTTGGTGGTGGTGAATTCCAAAAGTGCTAGGAGTCTCTCTCAGCCCAAAGCAGGGGAAAGAGTGAAACCTTGGGCAAATATCACCTAGACAGGAAGTGGTGGTCCCAGAGTGGCCCCAAGAGGTTCTGGACTCTGGACTAAAAGGGATCTTAGCTACACCTCTCCTTATGTTGTGGAGTTGTCACTCCCTGCTCAAGAAGCCACAGAAACTCCCTTTTACCTGAGGATAAAATACAGCTTCTGTTGGTGATAAAAAGTTCATTACAATCGGATTCCCTTTACAATATAGATTTCTAGAGGGTGTTTGATCTTTTCTCTGTATCTCCAGTGCTTAGCACAGTACCTGGCAAATAGGCACTTAATAAATGCTTGGTTGTCCTTCCAGATGGCCTTCATGTTACTTCTCGGAAAGCAGTCTCTATTCCAGCCAAACTATGCTTCTTGCGGCTCTACGTCACATCTCTGTGCCTGTGTGATGGGCTGGAAGCCTGGGGGCTCTCACTCTTCACCTCTTCTTTATCAAATTCCTAGCTTCTTTAAAGCCCAGGAACCTTTCTGGACCTTCCCAGTTGTTACTTTTCTCCTACTTCCTACAACATAATTTTGTGTTACTCTGTGGTTGTTTTTTCTCCTCCTCCTTTTCCTCCTTTTCTTCCTCCTCCTCCTCCTCTTCCTCCTCCTTTTCCTTTTCCTCCTCTTCCTCCTTTTCCTCCTTCTCTTCCTCCTTTTCCTCTTCCTCTTCCTCCTTTTCCTTCTTCTCTTCCTCTTCCTCCCCCTTCCTCTTTATCCTCTTCTTTTGATTGAACTGGTGTGGAGAACTCCCAGTGTTTTTCCCAATAGTATCTTTTCCTTTATGTCTTTGGATCTGTGTACCTAGCACTTAGTAGGTACTTAATAAATGCTTGTTCAATGAATGAACGAATGAATGTCTAAGACACTGCCTGATGCATAATATTACTTTATGAATCATAGTTGAATGAATGAATATCTAGCACATAATTGATACATAGTGGGTGCTCAATATATGTATCAAATGAATGAATGAACACCCATCCCTGTGCCTGACTGAGAATAATAGTGTCTAGAGAAAGGTAACCAGGATAGTGAAGGGCTTTAAAATCACACTTTTTAAGAATCAGTTGAAGGGCCTGGGAATGTTTAGATAGAGAAGATAAGGCTCTGGGCAGGGGGGGAACAACTGGTAGCTCTATTCAAGGGTTTGAAAGTCTATAATGTATAAAATGGGGTTCAATTTTTTTTCCTGTTTGGATAGGGGGTGAAGTTGGGGCGGGGGAGAATCAAGAGCAATAGATACAATTACAGAGAGGCAGACCTGAGCTTGATGGTAGAAGAATTTTTTTTGTTGTTTTTTTTTTTAAATTTTATTTGCATAACATATGTGTGGGTAATTCTTCAACAATAACCCTTACATAGCTTTCCGTTACAAATTTTTCCCCCAACTCCCCACCCCTCCCCTAGATGGCAGGATATCCACTACATGTTAAATATGTTAAAATATTGGTAAATCGAATATATGTGTACATATTTCCAAACTTGTCATTGTTGTGCAAGAAAAATCTTGTCTACACAAACGATATATGAGATAAAGGAAACACAATGTAAGCAAACATCAGTCAAGGAGTATGAGAATGTTATGTTGTGGTCCACATTTCACATCCCTCTCTCTGGGTGTATATGGCTTTCTTCAGTGAACAATTGGAGGTGGTTTGAAACATTTCATTGTTGAAGAGAGCCATGTGATGGTAGAAGAATTTTTTAAGGAGAGCTGCCTCAAGTAAGCTGGGCTGCTTTGAGCTCAAGTGGGTTCCCTTTCCCTGGAAGTCTTCAGGTGGAAGTTAGATGCACACTTATCAGAGGAGATCCTTGGACTAGACTGCCTCTGGGTCCCATCCAACTCTGAGATTCTTGAAGTACTGAAACTTAGATGAAAAAGTTGGAATAGGGTGGCTGGGAGAGATTTCACTTATTGGGAAAAGTGGCAGCTTTCTGAGGGATAGAGCTCAAAATAAGTGTTGATGTTTCATTATCTCATCTGATTCTCACAACAAACCTGTCCATCAACTGCTGTTATAACCCCCATTTTACAGATGAGGAAACTGAGGCTTAGCAAGGTGAAGTGAGTTGCCCCTGTTCACATACCTAGCAAATGTCAGGAAATTCAGACTCAGGGCTTCCTGCTTGTCAGGATGCTATGCTGCTTTTCTTAGATCTTATTACACTTTCATTGATTATATTTGCTTAGAAAGATTTTCAAACTTGTGCCTGAATTCATTCATTCATTCATTTGTAGTTAATCAAAATAAGTGTCCATGTTGGCCATGTCTCCTGCCCTTCTTCCCTCACCCAATCGTCTCATCTCATTCGGCATTCTGAGTCTTTTGCCTCCCTATCAGGATTGGTGCCAGGATTGATCGAATCACATATACGTTCAGTCACAGTAAAAGTTGTGCTTGCTGTCACTTCTTCAATCTGTACTTTATATTGGTTGGGGCTTCCCAAACACTTATTTTGGCAACAAATATCTCTGAGGACATAGAAGGAGGGCTTGTTTTTCCTCTCTCTCTTTCTTCTTGACCCATCGCAATGGTTTTCTAATTAGACAAGTTCCCCTCCAATCCATCTTCCACAAGACCAAAATATTTTCTTAAAATATATGTCTGGTCACATAGTGAGCCCCCACTCACTAAACTACAGTGATTCTCTGTTACTTCTAGGATTAAATATAAACTCCAGGTTGAGCCATTCAGAGACGCCCACAACCAGGTTCCAGCTTGAATTTCTAGCTTGTGCACATTACTCCCCTTTTGCTAGACGTCTTTAGTGGTTTTGCCAGCTATTAGTAACTCCTCTCTTCTTCCTGCTTCCCCTTCCCTGCACGCCTCCATCAAGGTTTCCCTTCATTAGCCTTTTATGTACCATTGTATGTCTATGCTGTCTCCCTCACTAAAATACAAACTCTTTGAGGACAGGGATTATTTTTCTTCTGTCTTGCAGCACACTGTCCAATGCACAGTAATGTTTAATAAACGGTTGATGAATAGAATGTCTTTGCTACTGGTAGTCTAGGAAAATCCAACCGGGTTACTCTCTAGATCCTCTTTTGTAGGTTGGTACGTCCAGAGAGGAGACTTGCCCTTTATTTGGCATTAGATTCAAAAACAAAAAGTTTGAGAAATTCCAGTCAAAGATTTGCAAAGAGGAATCGAGTAGGAATTCTACCAGACATGCTGCAGCATTTCCATTCAAGGGATTCTGGCTCTTGGGTGGGAGGATCTGTGTTCAAGGCCTGGGCAAATCATTGAACATATCTGGCTCATTCATGGTTTCCTCCTCTGCAAAGATCTCTCAGCTCCGTTCCTATGGACATCTGATTGGATGCAAGCATTTATTAAGTGCCTGCAGTACACCAAGAATGGTGCTGGGCTTCGGTAATCCAAAGCTGCAAATGAAACAGTCTTTGCCCTCAAGGAGCTTTCATTTTAATGGTGGAAACAACATATGCCCCAGTAAGTCAATATATCACACATAAGGCAACTGCAAAGTTATTTCAGAGGTTGGAGGACATATGAGGAGGACAACCGAAAGAACACATATTTTGAATCGTGCCCTTCTTTTGATCCAAGTCTTTACTTCCATATTGGGATTGATTTGTCCCACCTTCAAGAGAAATAGAGATTCTTTTAGAAGTCAGGGGCTAAAGTAGAAAGGACACTGGCAGACTCCTGCCTCCTAGATCTGTCACCCCTTTCTCTCTTTGGACCTTGGTTTTCTCCCTGGTTAGACAAGGCAGCTGGTTCCAAAGCAGTCTAAGGTCTCTTCCAATTGGAATGTTTTATGGTTCTGCTGAGGTCCATCCCAACCTTCTGGCTTAGCTGGGAGTCAGCCTGACAGGACTGGCTGAGACTCAAGATAGTAAGCAAAGGACAGTCGCCTCCTGCATCCAGGGGTCATTTAGCCCATCTTCCTTGGAGGTAATACAGCTATACGCTCAGCTAGCCCCATAGGCTTGCTCAGTTTAGGAGAATGAATGGGCTTCCAGCACCCAGGGGGGGGGATTCTTGCAAATAGGAAGGTTGCTCTGGTTCAACACAATCTGCTTCCTTTTTCACACCAAGAACTACAATGGATAAATTGTATCCCAACTGGCCACTGGTACTTCCTGCTTTGCTCTGCTCAGAGTAATGCACTAAGCCATTGATTCTCTCCTCTAGGCCTACAGCCTCTGTGGGAGCAGAGCGAAGGTTGCCCAGGGCCCACACCTGCCAGGGAGCCTATGTGGCCCAAGTGAATGTCTGAGACCTCACAGCAACGGCCAAGGAACCTCTGGAGATGAACAAAGGACTCTTCAGAAGGGACAGGAAGAGAATGGAGGAAACACATGTCAACAACACCCACGTTTTCATAGGAAAACATAGAGATAATGGGATGGGTCAGTGTATAGGGTTCTCAGGCTCAGAACCAGGGAGACATAGTTCAGTGCCATCTCTAACACTAGCTGGTTATCAGTGGGCTTCTTTTCATTTACAGTGAACCTCAGGCAGCATCCTGAGACATATCTCTTCCCATGTGGAGAGATCCCTGGGCTCACCAGATTTCTGCTCCTCAGAAAGAGATTGCAGAATGAAGGAACATGCCTGTATATGCGGGAATGTTGAGTGCCAACTCTCCCCTATTCCAGGCCAAGCCTTATGGCACAGAATCCAGGACGTGTGCGGGGTAGGGGAAGAGGAATGAAACGCAGCCAGCCTGCCCAGGCTTCTTCGGACAAGGTAAAGAAATGGGGGTGGAGTGGCCATTTCCTGTGGGATCTTTCCTTAAGATTATCTCCTGATATGGGCAGTGCTTGGTATATTAGAGGCCTGGACTGGCAATCTGAAGAATTACTCTCACTGAGTAGGAAAGATAGATATTTCACTCCTTTAAGTCTTTGTTTCATCACCTACAAAGGGAGTGAGCACCCTGTCCCTACCTCCCACCCAAAAAGGTTTATAAAACTCAGTGCCACGGCTGTTCTGGTTTGATTTTAGGCTGTTTGCCCTAGACTGCTAAATGTCATTGGCACAGGGAAGTACCAGGTGAGGTAGCTCCTTCTGCCATCACAGGCAGCATCTTCCCTGTATCACAGAGAGTGGCCTAGCCAGCGGTGGCCAACTGCAATCAAAACAGGGGCCATTCATTCATTCAATCATCCCTAAGGATCCCTGGGGGCTGCATAGTGACTTAGTTCTAAAATGTGATGTGATCTGTGTTTGAATGTCTTGTTAGTATTTTGTTAATACTTCCTATTCCGTTTTAATCTGGTTCAAGCCACACCCAGGAATCCTCTCTATTTGACATCTTTGGCCCAGAACACTGAGGATTAGTAGGATTAGTGACTTACCCAGGGTCACACAAGCAGGACTGACTTGAATCTAGCTCTCTCTCCCAGTTCCAACACGATTTGAGTGGCCTACCATTGATTTACTTTTAAGAAAAAACATAGGTAGATCAAGAGCTGGAAGGGATCTTAGAAGCCTTCCACTTCAGGCCCCTCATTTTGCAGCTGAGAAAAATGGGATTCAGGAGAAATGACTTGTCTAAGGTCACACAACTAGTATGTGTCAAGGCCAAGATTTGAATCTAAGTCCTTTCATTCCAAATTCATTTCTCCTTTATACTTCAGAATTGTGAAATAACATCAGTCACTTCAAAATTAGTATTACTGGTGAGAGGAGGCTTGTTTTTAGCTTCAAGTTCTTCACAGTATTTAGCAGACATATTTTCTTTTTATCCTCTTTGTGGTTGTTGCCGTTCAGTCATTTTCAGTTATGTCTGACTCTTTGTGACCCCATTCGGGGTTTTCTTCGTAGAGATACTGGACCGTTTTGCCATTTCCTTCTCCAGCTCATTTTACAGATGAGGACACTGAGGCAAGTACAACAAAGTGATCTGCCCAGGCTCACTCAGCTGGGAAGTGTCTGAGACCAGATTTGAACTCAGGAAGAGTCTTCCTCATTGTAGGCCCAGTACTCTGGGCGATACCTTGCGATATGGATAGCAGGATGTGTCAGGCTCAAGATCTGAACTCAGGTCTTTTTATTGCAAATTCAGTTCTTTTTTACACAATAGAAGTAGAAAATAATGGCAATCACTTTAATCAGTATTATTAGTACTAATGAAAGGCGGTGTTCTTACAGCATTTTGAGTTTTTCCCAGTGCTTGGCAGACATATTTTCCTTTGACCTTACTTAATACCTTTTCTGTGCTTGGGCTATAAATGGCACAGTGCCCATCTCTAAAGAGCTTACATGAAGTAACATGGTGATTGCTGTGCTGCTGGTTTGGGGGGACGTTTTGGGGAAGGGGTCCAGATCTAGGATTTTATCTCTATTGGGAACGTCTGGTGTGGAAACTCTCTCCATCTATGGCAATCTGTCTGTCTTCACAGAGAATCACCTTGGGTACTGAAAGGTTCGAGGAATTACTCAGAATCACATAGTCAATATTACCAGATGACAGAGAGCCACCCTGGTATCAGAGAGACTTGTGTTCAAGTTTCCTTAAGTATAAAACTTACTAATAAATATGCATTTCTCAAGTGGCTACTAGGCCCCTTAACGCTGTGCTAGGCATTTGAGATACAAAAGCATCTTACAGACTTCAGGCTACTTATTACTTAATTTCTTAATAGAATGATACTTAAGTATCGTGCTAGGCATTTGAGCTACAAAGACAAAAATGAAATAATCCTTGCCTTCAAAGAACTCTCATTGTATCAGAGAAGACAACATGTAAGATACTCTGAAAGGGCTGGCTGCTGAGGGTTTCAGAAAAAGCCTCATGTGGGCACCAGCATTAGGGCTGAGCTTTAAGGAAAAACAGCATTTGCAGGTCAAAAGAGAGAACATTTTAGGCAAAGGCACAGAGATGGGAGAAAATGGCAGGCAGGTCGGTTGGGTTTGGCTGCAGAGTGCATGAAGGGAAATCACGTGCAATAAAGCTGGAGAAGGTAGTTGGGAGCCAGGTTGTGAAGTACTTAAAAATGCCAGCAGAGTTTGTATTTGATCTTAGATGTAACAGGAAGCCACCGGTTCTTATTGAGCAGAGGAATAAAAAGGTTAGAACTAAGCATAAGGAAAATCACTTTGGCAATTGTGTGAACAATGGATAGGAAAAGGGAGAGAACTGGAGGCAGGCAGATTGATTAGGAGGCTATTGCAATAGTTTGGGTAGGAGGTGATAAGGGGCTGACCTAAGATATTGGCTATGAGAATTGGGGAAATGGGGGCAGATGGGAGAGATTGGGAAATAGAATAGATGTTCCTTAGCCACTGATTGGCTCCGTGGGCAGAGGGAAAGGGAGGGACGCCACTAAGGATGCAAACCAGTATGGCTGGAACGAGAGTGGAACCGTGGACAGTAATGAGGAAGTTGGGGTGGAAAGGGTGAATTTTGAGGGAAGATAATAAGCGCTGGTTTGTACATGGCTGAGTTGGAGAGGACTCTGGGATATCCAATTGAGATTCTGATAGATAGCTGGTTAGATAGTACTGGAGCTCTACCGAGAGATAGTTCTCACATCTGTCCCCTTTTCTTCATTTCCAAAGCTAGATATGCAGATCTGGGAATCATAAACTTGGAGATGACAATTTCACCCATGGGAGCTGCTGAAATCATCTGAGTCCTAGTGTCAGAGTGAGATCTACCTGCCAATTTCCTTTTTTTCTGAGCCCTATATGCTAATCCTGCCCCACTACCTCTGCTTGATTCCATATAGATCCATTTGCTGTTAACTTCTGTTTCCTCCATTCTCTTCCTGTCCTTTTTGTAGACTTTGTTTATTTTCATGAACTCCTGGCTTCCCCTCCCATTTCTAGCATTTATTTTGATCCTCAATTTCCCTATCTATAAAATGGGGACTGCAGTATTTACCTTGTGGAATGGTTGTGAAGGTTAAATGAGGTAGGGCTTCACAAACTTTCCAGTCCCAGAGAAATATTAGTTTTTCCTTTTTGATTTAGGTCATGAAAAGTTCATAAAACATCCCCTGCCTGGACGTGGACTACAACAGCATAAAATCAGACTGTCACTACGCTGATAGACAACATATCTCTGCAAAGGGGATGCAAATAGCATGGTGCTTTTGATATTAGCAGCCCACTGTCCCAGAGCATGCAAATGGGTTCAAGAAGATGTTGTACTGAGACTTGCTCTCCTTCTCAGTGTCTTATCCTGGGAAATAAATAAATAACAAACCCACTAAAGCACAGCAATGCTTGGTGCTGAAACCAGGTCTGTCTCGGTTTCCATGGCATCCAATCTGTCATCTCCAGTGTTCTTGCCGGGCTGTTTGGAGCCTTTGGGACTATAGCATAATGCTGAAGGTTTATGGGGAAAGTATCCATTGGCAATCACAGTCCCATTGATTCCATTAGGCCCCAGGAAAACAAGGTTTTCTAGAAACTTGGGCGGAATGTTGGTTTGCTTTATCTGACGTCAGGTGGAAAGCTTGCCTCTCAATTCATCATTTATTATTTGTCCCCAAGGATGCAAATGCCACATGGGAAGATAAGGATGGGATCTGGGAACCTTGATTTATGGTCCAGTTGTCCCAAATAACATAATGCTTTGGAAAAGGATGCAAATAATTTTTTTAGAAGCGCTTAGACTAGAATGATAATTAGGACTTCTGTTTGTGTTTTATTTAAGGACTTTAGAGATCACAGGATCATAGATTTAGAGTATGACCAAAGCTTCAGAAGCTCTCTAGTCCAACCTCAAGAAACTGAGGCCCACAGAGATGTTTCCAAGGATCACAAGGTATTAAGTGACAGATCACCTAATTTAACTTCCTCCCTTTGCCTAAGGTCACACAGGTAGGAAGTAACAGAATCAGAACTCAAAGCCAGTTCTTCTGTCCCCCTATGAATGTATTTTTCACTGCTCTAAGCTGCCACCTTAGGGAGCTGCCAAGTAATACTCAGGGGATAGGTAGGGGTGGACTTCTTAGCCTCATTTTGCAGATGAGTCGCCTGATGTTCAGAATGAGTTGTTTGTTCCAAGGCCCAGGAATTGAGCTCCAGGTTCTTAACCCCAGTGCCATCACCAGTAAACACTTAAGCAATACCGACCAACTGCTGGGTGCTAGAGATCCAAAGGTATAAGGAAAATAGCCTCTGATTTCAAGAAGCTTTCATTCTGTAGCATGGGGAACAGAGGCAGGAAGATACAACATGTAAGCAGATGACTAAATAAAAGGGTATTTGAAGAAGGAGAGAGTACTGACAACTAGTGCTATATGAGACCTTCTATAGGAAATATCTGATATCTGAATTTGTCATTGATTCTAAGAATAGAGGGAAAGCAGGGGTCTGTGGAGGCGTGGGAGGTCAGGAGATCAAATGTCAAATTCAGGGAGCAGCAAATCGGTTCAGGCTCTCCTGGAACATAGAGACAGGAAATGTAGTGAATTTTTTAAAAATCTGGAAAGGAGGATAAATGGCTGGCCGGCTACTAGGTAGATAAGTTGTAAGGTGGCCTCTTATTCACAAAGGATGGTTTCTGAGGGTCCATTCATGATCATTTCTGCAATTTTCTGATTTTGTAAGCTGAGAATGACTCTGGGTTGATAAACCTGGGTGACAACAACAATGATATTTGGTACTGTTCAGGCATGGGCCTCTTTGGCAGTCTGGTAAAGCTTATACACTCCTCAGAATCATGTTTTTAAATGAATTAAATAAAATTCATAAGATTATAAAGAAAGCTAATTGTATTAAACTATAATTCTCCAATTATAAAGACTTCCAAGTCACGGACCCCAGGCTAAGGATTTCTAGTTTAGGAGGATACTGATTATTTCTTTTTAATATATTTTGAATTTGAAATGCTGATGGGCTGTCCACCAGACAACTGTCAGTGACAGGACTCATAGGACTGGTTATATAGATCTGTGAGTCATCTGCATAAAGATGATAATTGGATCCATGGGAGCAGATGAGATCACCAACTAAGAGAATGTAGACAGAAAAGATTAGAGGACCCGGGACTTACGGGGGCAAATGACACATGATTCTATAGCAAAGGAGATAGAAAGGGGTCATTTAGACATGTAGGACACAAGTTAGTGTCACAGAAGGTAAAAGAATCCCCCAGAAGAGGGCCTGGTTAATACTGTGAAAAGCCATAGATGGTCCAGAAGGGTGAGGACTGAGAAAAGGGAACTGGCTTAGTTTTCATCAGCGATCCCGAGGAGAATAATTTCAGAGTCTCGGAGTTGGGATCCTGGTTGTAAAGGATTGTGAATGAAGTAGGTGGTGGGCAAGCTGAGGCAGCTGTGTCACCAAATCTTTTTAGGAATTTGTCAGTAAAAAGGAAAAAAAATAAAGAATGATGGCTCAAGAGAATTGGAGGACTAAATGAAAGGGTTTTTTTTAAGGTTTGGGAAAATCTGGGCAAAGGTATAGGCAGCAGGGAAAGAGTCAGTAGAAAAGGAATGAGGAGAGGAGGAGGGAGGAAATGGTGGGGCAAACCCCTGGAGAAGAAAGGATTGGATCAAGGACAGATTAGAAAGTTTGGTGACCCTCTTCCCTAGGGCCTTGAGCAAAGAAAGAGAGGATAGGTGATGAGAGCGTTGGAGGTGTAGAGATGAGGAAATTCATGATGACCAAAGTCTTCTCAATAAAATGGGAGGCCAGGTCATTGGCTGAGATAGACACAGAGTGGGGTTGGTAGAGAGCTTGAGGCAAGAGGAGGTTTGGAACAACTGCTAGGGGGTACTTTATGGAGTCAATCAAGGAAGAATAAAGAAGAATAAAAGGATTGCATTCAGTGATGAAGTCCCTGTTGGAATGAGCTAACATGAATTTGTAGTGGATGTAGACTGCGTGACTGTGACATCCTTTGGTGATGTTCAGGAGCTTGGGAGTAGTTGCTGAGAAGGCAGATGGTAGAGGTAACTAGAGCTGAGGATTGGCAGGGCATGAATGGTGAAAAGATGAAGTACCAAGGGACCAATGGACCATTTCCATTCCAGCAGTTGACTGGCCCCCTGGGGCTTCAAAAAATACAACATCAGCACTTGTCACAAGGTTGAACCTCAAGGGAGGCTCTCAAGGAATCTAATCACATGCCTCCCTTACAGACTTCTTTCCAAGTATTCACACTCTGCCTGGACTCACTCCTCAATGGTTGGGATACCCCATCTCCCTTTATTTGCTCCAGTCAACTGATTCTGAATTCCCAGTTGCCACTGTGTAAACCCATTCCCAATCTCCAACCAGCTGCTCACTTCCTCCTATCCACCTCAACCCTATCCTATGCCTAATACCCTATGCTGTTTCTGCCCAGCCCTTCTACCGTGTCCTCTGGAATTTCTGCTTCATAATGAACAAACTCTTCTCACCATATCAATGCCCTGTTTGCTTGAGCTTTGGGGGATTCTCCAGGATTACACAAAATTTCTCCATTCAACCTTTAAAGTTCTTCATATTCTGGCTCCTTCTGACCTGATTATTCTCCTCCATGGGCTATATAATCCAGCTACCCTGGCTTACTTGCGGCTCCTCAAACGTGTCACTCTATCTCCTGCCTTTGCCCTGGCTGTTCCTTGTGCCTCATTTACTCTTTCCCCTTATTTTTCAGCCTGTTGATTTTCCTGGTTTCCTTTGAGACAACTCACTTCTTGCCTTCTGTAGGAATTCTTTCTTTGTTCCAGAAGCTGACAGTGACTTCCCCATCAGATTAGCTTCTATCTACTCGGTATCCATTGTGCATATATGTAGTTATTTATATGCTGTCTCTCTCATTAGAATGTAAGATCCTTAAGGGCAGGGAGTGTTTTTGCCTTTCTTTGTACCTGCAGCACTTTGCACAGGGCCGGGCACATAGCAGTCACTTAATAAATGCTTTTTGATTTATTTGTTGGCAATATGGTCAAAACTGGGCAAACAAGAACATGGGGATGAAACAGGAACAGTATATTGGAAGAAGAGAGAGGGATTTAAGGACTGAAGATTATAGGGAAGACTAGGTTTGTGGAAGGGGGAGACATAGGGATATGTGGAAGAAGAGGAAATTATTTGTTAATTATTTCCTATTTATCCTGTATATAACTTGCTTTGCATATTTTTTTTTTGGCTGAGGCAATTGGGGTTAAGTGACTTGCCCAAGGTCACACAGCTAGGAAGTGTCTGAGCTCAGATTTGAACACAGGTCCTCTTGACTTCAGGGCTGGTGCTCTATCCACTGCATCACCTAGCTGCCCCACTTTGTATATTTTTACAAGTTGTTTCTGCCATTGGGTTGTAAGTTCCTCAAAGGCAGCAACTGTCTTTTGCCTCTTTTTGTATCCCCAGCAGTTGGCACACTGCCTGCTACCTAGCAAGCACTTAATAAATGTTTATTGAATTGAATTGGAATCAGAATGAGGTGGAAATTTCAGACTGAGTTTATTAAGCTGGCTTAGTAACAGCAAAATTAAGCTCTAAAGCATGACCATCCCTGTGAAGGGCTGAGTTGCAAAACAGATGCAAACCACAATAACCAAAGAAGCTGAGCATTGTTCATTGTCTCTTGAAAGGAAGTGTTTTCTAGTGGAATGAGTACTAGAGAACCCCAACTTTACCACTGAATAGCTGACACAAGTCACCTGAATTTTTGGGGTCCTTATATACCTCTTTAAAATGAGGAAGTTGGACTAGGTGACCTCTGAGATCCTTCCAGCTCTATGATATTGAAGTTTCCAAGTATGAGGTCAGGGTAGAGGTGGAGACAAAGATTGTAGGTCAGTTACTGAACTCCTTGAGAAAAAAGAGACTGTGACCTGGAGACCAGTCGATGAAGAAACAAGGATCTATATGTAGATGATAGAGGAAGATGGTGTGAATTTCAAAACAGGAAGATTTGCAGATGGAAGGCAGCAAGAGGAGTATCTGGATGTGGCAATAGGGAGCAAGGAATAGGTCTATTCCTCCTCTTAACCCCAAGATCATTCTTTACTGTGCTACAAGGCAAGGCACAAAGGATGCAAAATACAAATATATTTCTTGAGGAAAAGAATGGTAAATTCATAGATTTCATCCTCCCAGCTCTGCAGGCCTGTATAATCTCCAAAGGAAAGAACTGGAGGATGTAGGGTAGTTCTTGTTTTAAAAAAAAGAGTATTGGACAGCAGAATATGTATGAATCCAAAAAAAATAAATAATAAACTTTATCAGAAATAGGAAAGGGGAGAAATTACTCTGCTAGCTCCCTTGGCTGTATTATTGTTTTTTATTTAATTTCATTTGGAAAGAATATATTTTTAATGTAAGCAGTCCAGAGGTTAAAAAGTTGACACACTTATTTCCAAGTGTTGTTTTAAATGTAATCTTTTGTTCCAGTCTGTTGTGTTTCTTTTAGGGGGCTCAGATTATAGGTATAGCTTAGGTTTCAAGGCAGGTGCATTTGTGATGGGTTTTTATTTATTAAATATGACACATTCATGAAGACTGAGGAGTTTTATGTGGTGAGAAGTTAGTTCACTGAGTTGCTGACCTTTTGAAAAGAAAAGCATTTAGAAGCAGCTTAATGTGATGTACTGAATGCAGGAATAGGAGACAGGGCCTGGGTTCGAGATCTGGACCTGTTACAAACTAATTGTATGTTGATGCTTCCCTGGGCCTCAGTAATCTGTTCTGTAAAATGAGGGAATGGAACCTGTTGGTCATTATTTCCTCCCATTTCAAAGATGCAATGCTATTTGCTAAACATCCTTATTTTTAGTATTTTTCCCTTGTCATAGAGAATTAGAGAGCTGGAAGTTCCCTCCGATGCCATTTACTCCAATTCCTACCTGAAGCATGAATCCCATTTACAACATCCTGTTAAGTAGCCATCTGCCGCTCTAATGGAGAGTCCACTACAAGATGTATCTGGAGTGGATGGAAAGTGATGTAGAGGAGAGAGCACTAAAAGCTGGGGATCAGGAAAGGTCTTCTGCAAAGGTGAGAATTGAGCTGAGTTTCAGATGAAGCCAGAAAAGCTAGGAGTTAGCAGTGAGGAGATAGAACACTAAGCAGAAGAGACAGCCAGTGCATAGTCATGGAGATGGAAGATGCAATTTCGTGGGCAAGAGGATCAATGTTGCCAAATTATATAGAGCGTACGAAAGGCAGGAAAGTGTGAGAAGTCTGGAAAGATAGGCAGGGGCCAGAGTGGAAAGGAAGAGCATAGATCTGCTGGCAGGTAACACAATGATCATTACAGGTTCAGTAGGTTGTTTGCCATATTCAAGGTTATTTCCCATTCAACTTGTAGGATATGCTAACAAAATATGAGAATTGCCTTCTTGACATGGGGGAGTATCAGAAGTCAGAATATTATAGATTGAGAGTAGCTAAGAACCTCAGAGGTCAGACAGGTAATGAGTAACTTGAAACCCGCAACCTTTCTGGTCCTCATTTTCCCTCCTCTGTAAAATGAAAGGGTTAGATTAGAGGACACAGATTCTCTTCTAGCTCTAAATCAGTGAGCAATGACACTGAATCCAGAGAGCATTCTTTGGCATGAAGCGCTAGAACAACGGGAGGGACACTGGATTTAAAGTCAGAGGACTTTGATTTAACTTTGGTTCCAATTCAAATGCTACCTATGTGATCACGACTAAGTCATTTTATCCCTGCACCTCACTTTCCTAACCTGTAGGAGTTCAGACATTTGAAAATAGCCTCTAAGTTCCCTTCGAGCTTGTCGGTCCAAAGTCACAAACCACCGTTCCAGGCCTTTTTCTGGGTGATCTTCTTGCCTTCCTTCTTCTGGGAATTAGGATGCAGGCTGGTGTCTGTCCTCTCTCTGCAGACCCACACATAGCCAGTCTGCCAGCCCACTGGCTTTCCAAACAAGCAATGCAAATCGAGAATCTCTATGACATACAGGCAAGATGAAAATGAAGCTGACTATGATTGCAAGTAGGTCAAATCTATTAATATGTGATATTTATGTCTTCGCATGGTTGAAACTGCAACTTCTTTCTTGCACAACATTTCCTCTTGCTTTGATAGAAAATCTCTCACTCAGGAAATTTCCAAATCATCACTTTAAATTGGACTGTCTTTGAAAATTCCATTTTTTAAAAGTAGAGACTAATATTATCATGCCAAAGGAACTTCTGTTTCATCAAGTTCCATCATGCTATGAAATGCTGGCCTTCTGTAGGGTTCATTTATTTAGGAATAACTTGCTTTCATATGATGCTTTAAGGTCTACAAGTCAATTTGGAAGCTTTGAGCCAAATGATTCCTTTTGATTTGGAAGGTCAATGGCTCTGAGAAGGACCACAATAATGAAGCTAAGGTTATGGGTTTGGTGACTCTAAGGGCCAGCTGCCTTGGTGAGTATTCATGGTCACAGTGTCATCTTTCATCCCCAACCATGAGCTGTGGCCCCAAAAATATATGAGTGTTCTTGGTCATGAGAAGAAACCAGGTGAGAGAATGGTAGGAGCTCTTTGCAAGGGCAGCCTCCTACCAGAAACACGACCCAAAGGCAGGGATATAACGAGGATTGTTTTTCACCTGGTGCAAAACCAGTTATGAGGATAAGGTGGTGGATAATGGCAGTGATTGGAGAAGACAGACTGACTACATGCATAGTCACACCTAGACAGTTTGGCTGGTGTCCTCGTGGATGCTGGGGGTGAAGGGGTGGGGAAAGTGACCCCTGGGATATAGGAACCCTGGGGATGGCAGCTGGTACCTTAGTCAAAGATTGGGGTCTCTCCCTGGGTCAGCAGTAGCCTACAAGGCACAAAAGAATGCTCATTTTCTCGGCTGCTGACGGGATGAAGTACCCCCATGCCAGTGCCCTGAAACAAAACTCCAGTTACCCTACTAGAGCACATGGCTTACTGATGGGGGAGAGGGGAGGGGTACACAGACGATCATCTCTGTCTTGCCACTCCTGCTGCCAAAATTGCTTGTAATCCTCCTATCTCATCATTTCCCTCCTTTTGGGGCCTTGTTACCTCTCATTTGTTGCCTCACCTGCTCTCTCTGCTTTCAATCTCTGCTCCCTCTGAACCTCTCTTCCACATGTCTGCCAGAATATATAAGCTGGCCTAATATATAAGTTGACCACTTGACTCCCCTGTTCAAATACTTTCAAAGACTCACCATTATCTATTCAATATAAACCAAAATCTTGACCTTCCATTCCAGGGTCTTTAAGATTTATTCCTGAACTACCTTTCCAGTATTTTTTCTTACTGTTGTCCTGCGTGTGTGTGACACATCAGTCAAACTGGATTATTTGTTGTGTCTTGAACTAGGCCTCTGGTCTTCTTGTTTTATACTTTCCTCTTGAGTACCATGTAATAGAAAGTTTGTGAATCTGAATTTGGAGGCCTGGGGATAGATGTTTGGCTCTGCTGTTTACTGGCTTCCTATGTGATCTTTGACACAACACTTAACCTCTCTGACCCATCTTGTTCAAATCTGTAAAATGAGCAAACTGACCTATGTGATCTTTAAGGATGTAAGTTTCAATCCTATAACAATGCCCTTGAGTAACAAGGAACATCTATGTGCTTGAACAGAAATGGCAACTTGTGGTACAAGTGGAGAGCAATTATTATTTTGCTATTCTATTCACAAAACAATGATTAAATTAGGATTAAGTTTTATTTCCTCTATTTCTTCATTCAGAGACTAGTCCCTGAAGATCAATCAACTAGTCTCTGAAGGACAGAGCTGATAGATGAGATTGGCCTAATCCTTGAGGTACATGCTCCTCAATTTTGGACAGGGCCACACCCAATTAGGTGATTTTATGTTTCTGTTCTTAGAGAATCTAGGTGAATTCTTACCCTCAAGGAATAAGCCCATGTCCTTGTACCCCTCTTCTGGAGGTGAGGATGACCCAGCTCATAAAGGAGAAAGCTAACCAAAGTGATTTGGGTCCAGATTGCTAAAGGCTGCTGAGTCTCATAGTTAAGCCACATTCTCAGTGGAAGGAGCCTGAAGACTTTTAGCCCAGCCCCTCATTAATTATTTGTCAATCAGGGTTGATTTTCACCTGTCAGGAGCACCCCTTTTTCCAAAAGCATATGAAGGCTTCCAGTCTCTTTATGTCTTGGTCTTTTGCTATCAAGAGAAACTAGATCATCAGTTTATTGATTGGCTAACCTAATTAATAAATGTACATTAATTACCCAGAAACTCTGTCCTTAAGGCTTATCATTTGTCACAAAGTAACTGCTCCAAGATATAATAAGAGATTCTTGGAACATTTCACTGGAGATGATCCTCTGGGCACAGTGGCAGAGTATATGGCAGTGCCCAGGAGTCCAGAGAGCACAGTGACAGGGTAAATGGCAGGTACATTTGTAACAGCAAATACTCTGTTTACTCTGGGTCTGGCAAGACCCAGAGTACTTAGTCATGTGTTACTGTAAGCTTGGAGGGTGATATCCAGTAGAGTGTTCTAAGGATCTCTTCTTGGCCCTGTCAAATCAACATTTTTAGCCATGACTAGAATGAAGGTGAAGGAGACGTGTTAGATAATGTCAGTGTGTGACATGAAGCTGAACGAGTTATTTGATCTGTTACATAACAGGATTCAAAAAGATCTCCATAGGATAGGATGCTGGACTAAATTTTAAAAAATGAAATTTAACAGAGATACATGTAAAGTTCCATAACTGGGTTTTTAAAAAATCAACCTACCAAGTATAGGATAAGGAAAATGCAACTGGACAACAGTTCCTAAGGGAAAGATCTGGGAACTGAGGTAGGCTGCAAAGATAGTGAGAGTAACCAGTGAGTCCAAGCTACTGCTACTCTATACTTCATGAAGATAGGTATAGTATTATCTCTAGAATAAGAGGGGTAATAATTGTGCTGTGCTTTTTATTGGTCAGACCACACCTAGAGGACTGTGTTCAGCTCTGGACATCACTTCTTTAGGAAGGATATAGCCAAAATGATGCATTTTCAGAAGAGAATAAACAAAGATGGGAGAAAGCCAGAGAACATTCTATATTAAGATTGATTAGAATAACTGGATATGTTTATCTTTGAGAAGAGATGACTTGTGGCGAAGGGGGTGCAGAAAAGAACCAGTCTACACATATATGAAGAGCTATCGTGTGGAAAAGAGGGATTTTCCTAGTTATACTTAGCCCCAGATTGCCTAATCCTGAGTTGTGGGTGGGAGGTCCCTAGAGGCAGATTCAGGCTAATAATCATGACCAAAGACTTTCTACTGGTTCAATGCAGCTATGAAAAAAACAAAAACAAAACAAAAAAAAACAAAAAACAAAAATCAAAAACTGTGAATGTTTCTGCATGCAGCAGATGTTCAGGATGGAGTGGTGTCTCTGATAAATCAGTAGGGTTTAATTTGGTGGGGGGCAGGTGGCAAGAAATGGATAGAACTTTGGACTTGGAGTTGAATATTAATTAAATTTTAAAAAATTAAATTTAAAAAAATTTAAATAAGGAGTCTGGACCAAGGTCTCTTCAAATCAGGATGTTATGAAACTATCTCAGAAAGTTGAAAATATGCTGTGGACTGGACAAAGGAGGCTGGAGCAGGGATAAAAAGCTAATGGCCAAAGAATTGCATATGCACACTGGAATAAGTACTGGGGTCAGAGAGTATGGGTTCAAATTCTAATTCTGGCAGTACTTTTGGGATCTGGGTGAGTCACTTGATGTCCATGAACCAAAATTTCCTTGCTTCTAATTGAGGAGACTGGACTCATTGACCTCAAAGGTCCCTGATGGTTTTAAACCAATGAGGCATCAATCCCAAGGGCTTTTAAGGCAGAACTGATGCAGATGATGCTGTCACTTGGAGAGCATTTCATGATACTTATTTTTTAAAAGTTCATGGGGAGCCATTTTGCCATTAATGCAAAGAAAATAAATTCTGTTATGCTAGACTTTTCTAAGGGGTCTTAGAAACAAGCAGATTTAATTTAGAAGTTTGGGTCATCCTAAAGCTTCCTCGTAAATATCAATAGCCTTGACACCAGTTGGAGCCTAACGGCTCATGCAGCCTTGCCGATGGGAGAGATGAGGCAGTGCCTCGATAATAAATCAGCAGTGTCTAATTCGATGGGAGCAGCAAAACTCCTGAACAGACAGGCAGCCTTGATCCATTCAGGCTGGGTAAGGATCAGCTAGGGAATGGGGCTGTGGTAGAGGTAATCAATGAAATAAATTCTCTAAGCTGAGCCTAAGCCCTAACCGCACACGGAGAGGAAGCTGCATGATGGAAGAGGACTGGATGCCCACCTGGGGGATGGACTAGGCACACTAAAGTTGCCCTGAGTCAATAAGGATTGGAGGCATTTTGGTTTTTGACACTGATTAAAAATCCCCAATGAAGCATTATTCCACAGGCCGGTTTTCTATAGCAGAAACTCTCTTGGTTCTTTTCATACTTTAGCATCTCTGCAGCATCCTAGGAAAGAGTCCATATGCTCCCTTCCTCACACAACTCTGGATGCTTCAATTCAAGCATTTATTAAACTCCTACTGTGAGCCAGATGCTGTGGTAGGTACTGGGAATACAAAGATGTCCTCAAGGATCTTATAATCTATTGGGCATAGACACTCTATTAGATAGCAAAGTACACATTATGTGCCAGATAACTAGAAGTGGGTAAAGAAGAGGGAACAAGCATTGGTTATGTGTCTTTTAGGTGCCAGTCATGGTGCTAGGGGAGTTACAAATATTATCTCACTGTTCCTCACAACAACCCTTTGAAGCAGATGCTATCGTTATCCCCATTTTACAGATAAGGAAATGTAGTTTCAGAGATAAAGTAACTTTCTCAGGGTCATACAGTAAATCTTATTGGGAGAGGGATATGGGGGGGGGAAATAAACAACCAGGAGAAACAGGAAAGGGTGGCAGTTAAGCTGAGACTTGAAGGGAGATCTGGATTCCAATAAATAGAGGGGAAAGAGTGCGTTCTTGTCATAGGGGATAGCTTATACAAAGGCAAGGAGGTGGGAGATGGAATAGCATATATGGGAATCAGTAAGTGAGTCACTTTATCTGAACAGTGAAGGGGGTGAGGGGAAGTACTATGCACTAACCCTTGAAAGGGAGACTGGAGCCAGATGGCCAGGGTTTTGAAAATCAAACAGAGAAGTTGGCATTTTATCCGAGAGGCAGTAGGGAAACACTGTAGGCTGCTGGAACAGAGGACTCATTTAGGCAGACCTAGGCTTTAGGAATATCATTTTGGCAGCTGTGAGGGACAGGGATTCGAAAAGAAGAGACCTGTGGCAGGGAGACCAATTAGGAGGCTATTGCAGTAGGCCTCCTGAGAGACAATAGCCTAAAGTAGGGTGGTTGCGATGGCGTGGAAGGAATGGCAAAGAGGCGAGACATGTACCAGAGTTAACAATGACAATTTCCTGAGCCCCATAAAAGGCTCCATTTTGCAACCATGACCTCCTAGGTCTTTGTATATATTTAACTTTGGAACCTTTTAAACCATGTGGCTATCCAAGCATTCCTATTTTCTTCTCTCCAAATTGAAAATAATGTTTTTCCTTTTCCCTTCAGATGATAAGGGAAGCCAGGAGACCATTGCTAATGAGGTAGGCTCTAACCAGAGCTATTCTTTATATAAGCAAAGGAGGAGTAGGATGCAATTGATGAAAGTCCTGACTTTGCTCCCTGATTTGCCACGGAACACCAGGTGAATACAGATGACTGATAGGTGATTGAGTTGAGTTCATCTTTGTGATGTTACCCAGTGTTCCTTTGAATTATCGCACAATTTGTTTTTTTCTTGAACATTTTTAATTGGTGCTCTTTTTTTTTAAATTGTTCTTTCTCCCAATGATCCTCCTTCCTCTTTTTTAAAAAAAAGCGCACCCAAGCAAAGTAAACCAATATTACTTCAACCCATACTTGTGGTTACATAGCTGTCAGTCCTTGGAAGTCGTGATTGAACATAGTGCTGTTCACAATTAATGTCATTCTGGTCATTGTGTAAAGAGAATCATGGAATCTAAGAGTTACAAAGGATTTCTGAGGCTATTCTAGCCAAGCCTGCAACTGAATAGGCAGATGGTGCAGTAGATGGAGTATTGCATATGGAGCAAGGAATACCCAAGTTCAAATACCACCTTAGATAATTTCTAGACTCCTGGCAATTATTAACCTTTCTGTGCCTCGGTTTTACCATTTATAAAATGGGAGGTTAGGATTGATGGGAAGGCCCCCTTTAGCTCTAAATCTATGTCAATGACATGCTTATTTTTTATTAAAGCTTTTTATTTGTATAACATATGCATGTGTAGTTCCCCAGCATTGATCTTTACAAAGCTTTCCATTACAAATTTTACCCCCAGTCCCGTCCCCTCCCCTAGATGGCAGGAAGTCCACTACATGTTAATAATGTTAAAATACTTGACAAGTTATTCAAGGAAAATCCTATCTACAAGAAAAAAAAAAGAAAATCAGAGAAAGGCAACACAATGCAAGCAAATGTCAATAGAGATCATGAAAATGTTATGTTGTGGTCCATATTTCATATCTCTCTCTCTGGGTGTATATGGTTTTCTTCAGTGAACAA